>CABHPQ010121208.1:18903-46234 GCA_902168405.1 Peromyscus aztecus | reverse complement strand
TCAGGTTTGGTGGGCCGTCAGCATCTCACGTGTTAGGAGTGCTGGGGCAGATGCCCTCCTGAACCATGGCCCTCGGGGCTCACTCCCTTGACTGGCTGTGTCACCCCTGTCCATCTTCATGGCCCTGGGGTCCTTCACTTGTGTGACATGCCGCTCACCCACAGGTTTGCCACCCAAGACAGGAACGCCCTGCTGCTCTACAATGGCCGCTTCAACGAGAAGCATGACTTCATCGCCCTGGAGATTGTGGATGAGCAGCTGCAGCTCACGTTCTCGGCAGGTAGGGCCTCCTGCGGCCATGGAGTATCTCCCAGGCACTTTATGGATTAAGTTTGTCATTGTCCTCACAGCAGCTCCCAGCTGCTCACCCTTCCAACCCGAATTCTGTGTCTAGGAATCTGGCCTCAGGAAGAAATCAGAGTGCAGGAAGATGACATCATTGCAGTGTCACTTGTAATGCTAACACCAGACAAAGCCTATTTCCTAAATCAGAACCAGTAAATGAAGTGCAGTGATGGGGATGGAGAGATAGTCAGCAGATAGCTCGACAGTTACAGTCCTGCAGAGGACCTGGGTTCAGTTCCCAGCACCCATGTGGCAGCTCACAACTGTTCATAACTCCAGTTCCAGGTTATCCAGTGCCCTCTTCTGTCTTCTGCGTGTACCTGGCACACATACAGTACACATAGATACAGGGAAGAAAAACACTCATACACATAAAAAATCAAATGAATCTAAGAATAATAATAAAAAATAAAGTGCAGTGCACCTGTAAATTAATGTGATGATTTATACCAGCATGTGAGGACCAGACAGGGACAGATATGAGGAATTGAGAGTGGGGGTTGACAGGGGCTAGCCTGTTCTGACTCAGGGTTCCTCACCCCCGCCCCACTTTTGGGAATCTTGCCACCTTTCAGGTTGAAGCCCTCGATGTAGCAGGTGGGGCGGGGATGGCTTCCAGTGATGACTGTGCCAAAGAAAAGGACACACAGCCAGTCTCTCTGGACAGCATGCCTACCCTGCAGCCTGGGTGCCTGATTGGAGGCCCCCTAACCTGTTTCTCTCTGGATCTCCCTCTCGCTGTGCAGGTGAGACCACGACAACGGTGACACCGCAGGTCCCTGGAGGTGTGAGTGACGGGCGGTGGCATTCGGTGTTGGTGCAGTACTACAACAAGGTAGGCAGGTACCTCGGTGCCTCCTCACCTGCCACTCAGGCCGGCCATGGTGGCCCAGTGGCTTTTCTACTGAAGATGGTATTTGTACTCTGCAATGTAAAAAACACCGTTGGAAGGGAATGAAGAGTATGATCTCAATGGAGGGTTCTGTGAATGTAGCCAAGCCTTGAGCTGGAGCCGTGGGGACAGGCAGGGACTCGGCTACACTAAGACGGGACACAGAGAACTGGTTTGTCTGTGACTTCCTTCAGTTCTAGGCTGCTTAGACATAGCCCAGATGCAGAGCTGCCCTGAGCTGTGACTGGAAGGTGCGTTCTGGCTCTGAAAGTGGGAGCTGTCTCTCATGGAGCGTCGCCTCTGCAGCCTTAATGGTGATGGAGATAGAGGGAAGAGTTACCAGGGCCTGGGGCTAAAGGCTCCCTGGGGACCTTGAGGAACACTGAGCTGGTCAGTAGTACTTGGATTGGGGTTTGGACTTGCCCAGGCCTATCCCCAGGGATGGTCATGGTGTTGCACAGGGCACAGCTGCCAGAGAGAAGTGTCTCTGCAGTCCACGCTGTCCTATTTCAGAGACTTTCATTTGATCATGAAGCGCTGGCCCTGTGCACTTTGGGGACAGTTATTATCCATATAAGGGATGCTGTTTGCACGTCCCCTGACTGGCGCCCAGTAGCCCCGTGAGAAGCAGGAGGATGTGGGTCTCTCCCCTCTCTTCTCTCCTCCCAGAACTCACTGTTGGACTGGGTTTGTTTTCCTTTCTGTGATGTCTTAATCCCTCATTGTTCTCAGCTATTTCTTTGAGGGTGTCACCCCCATGTTCTCCCATGGCCCCCCTCCCACACCATGTTCTGCATTGTAAATCAGTGATTCCCACCCTGTTCTTACCCCAGAGAAAGCGCAGCCTACAACCAACACAGGTGAGGGCTGAGCTCCCGCGATTGGGGCACTAGAAGCCTCTGGAGCTTGGGACTGCGTTTCTGTGTCCCTGTGGAGAAGGGCATCGTCACCTGAGATGCTCAGGCACTTTGAGTGCCGTCTGTGCTGTCTGGATAGCTGGCCAGATGATGACAGATACAGGCAGCAGAGCTCGCAGGAAGCGGAACACACTTGGCTCAAGGACAAAGTGTCTATGGTTTTGTGTGCCCCAAATGCATCCTTCCTTGGGTCCTGATATTCACATACTTTTTATTGTTTTGCTTTTTCTTCTCTCTCTCTCTCTCTCTCTCTCTCTCTCTCTCTCTCTCTCTCTCTCTCTCTCTCCTTCCTTTCTGTCTGTCTTTCTGTCTTTCTGTCTGTCTTTCTGTCTTTCTTTCTGCTTGTTTGTTTTTTTAAGGCTTTTAAAATGTATTGTTTTATTTTATAGCTATGTGTGTGTGCCTGAGTATATGCAGTGTGTGCATGCACGTACCCTCGGATGCTGGACAAGTGTCGGATCCCCTGGAACTGGAGTTCACAGGCAGTTGTGAGCTGCCCACTGTGGGTGCTGGGAACTGAACTTGGCTTGTCTGGAAGTACAGCAGCACTCTTAACCCCTAAGGTAGTCCTCCAGCCCCATGGTTTTTTTGTTTTGTTTTTTAAGACAAGGTTTCTCAGTATAACTGCCCTGGCTGTCCTAGAACTCACTCTGTAGATCAGGCTGGCCTCAAACTCAGAGAAATCCACCTGTTTCTGCCTCTGTAGTGCTGGGATTAAAGGTATGAGATTTTGAGTGGAAAGAATGACAGATAATCCCACAAAGGGATGCCCTTGTTATCCTGCAAAGGGGTAATGGCCTTGCTGGCCTCTGCTCCCAGAAAGAACATCCAGGAACATTCACCCTGTCACCTTGCTGCACCTTGATCCTGTGGCTTCTCTTATGTGTTCTTCCTGCCTCCTAGACCTTCATACCCTGGGTGGGCACTCCCGGTAGCTTGTGCTTCCAGAATGTACAGGCCTGTCGGAATGAACCATAGGAAGCCCTGAGGTGTCGGGGAAGCTCAGTGTGTGTTTCCTTTCTTGCTTATGTCAGAGACACACCTCCAGACTGCAAGCTTGCTGCTGAGGGAGGGGTGGCTGTGGGAGGCTGCGCCAGCCTTGGTTTCCACGTTAGAAGCCTCTGCATCTGTCTGCTGTGGTTGACTGGGACCCAGATCGGCACCCAGCATTGACCTCCCAGCCCCGTTGTCAATTCTCTGTCCTGTGAGCCAGCTCAGAGAAGCGCACCATTACAGAAGGCTACCCCCAAATAGCCCAGAGAGGAAAGATGGCCCCCATGCCACAGGATCAGCAGGTAGAGGTGGATTACTGGAATCTGTGCTTCCTTTTCCAGGGCCGGGTCCTTTCAACAGCTCTCTCCACCTCCCTATGAACAAACAGAGCCCTGAGCACAGGATTAGGCCTTTGCTGGGCTGTTTCCTTCTCTTGCCAGAGGGTATTTTAGGGAGGAAGCCAAGCAGTCTCCCCTATATCCTTAAGCCTCCGTGTGTGGGTTGAGCGGGCCACACAACCGGGAATATTAGCAGAGATTACAGTACCTGTCTGTGGATGGCCCTGATGTTTCCATGTGATTCTGCCTCTGAGGTGGCTGCTTTTACCAGTCCCGGGGTGGGGGAAGAGCACTAGCTGCTCTTCTAGAGGAACCTGAGTTCAATATGGCAGCTCACAACTGTCTGTAACTCCAGTTCCAGTTGCAGGCATGTATGCAGGCAAAACACCAATGCACATAAAATTTTAAAAAAAAATTAAAAAACCAAAATAAATAAATCTTTAAAAAAAAAAAGCACTGGCTGACATGGGTTTGGTCCCAGCGTGCACGTGGCAGCCCACAAGCATCTGTCACTCCAATTCCAGGGGATTCGTCATCTTCGTCTTCTTCCAGACACTGCATGTTGAGTGGTGTACATACACGTGCAGGCAAAACACCCATACACATAAAAAAAAACCAAAGGGCTTGCAAAATAGTGTTTTCAAATGATAAATAATAAATCAAATAGACATGATTAATGTCAGTTTGGGTTGCTGTGTTTTCCTTGGCTACATAAATCTGAGAAGAGGTTTAGAGAAAGGTTTGCTGTATGTGTTCAGGCTGGCTGTGTTTCTATTATGAGAAAAGGGGGTTCTATCAGAAATGTACCATTCTTCTCAGAACTGACACCTCTCTGATGGGGGGAGGTGACTTTGGGTTGACCTCTGGATGTGGATCTTCTTAGGAATTGCCTGGCCCTGGCTGGGTTCACTCTGGCTTGTTCACATGGTTCAAAACCTCTTGTCTGTGCTGCATGTGAGACCCCAAGATCCAGAAGAGGTGGGTTGTGACCCCACTTCCACTCCCCTCTAAATAGGGTTCTACTATTGCAGAAAACCCAAGGGCCCTTGCTCAGACACATGGGCAAGTCTCTCCCTAGGACCTCCAGGTTGTTCTCCTCTTCTTTTTTTTTTTTTTTTTTTTTTTTTTTTTGAGAAAACATCTCACCATGTAGCTCTGACCGTCCTGGAACTCACTCTGTAGACCAGGGTGGCCTCAAACTCACAGTGATCGGCCTGCCTCTGCCTCCCAAGTGCTGGGATTAAAGGTGTGTACCACCACACCCCGCAAGGGACCTCCAGGTTCTTAGAGGTATGAAATCTCAAGGCAGCGTTGAGGACCCGTGTTACCAGTGGCCAGGTAGTGGCTCTTTCTGCAAACAGCAAGCGTGGAGGGTATGTTTGTGAACAAGGATATGAATTCAGGTGGATCTATGATCCTTTGATGTCCTTCTGTGGGTCATCTTATACACACCTGAGTTACAGGCAGAGCCTCAACCATCTGCGTCAGTGGCAAATGAGCCATTTTTGGTCTTATTCTTTTATGTATTTTTTTCAACAAATCTGCAGATTTGAAGACGATGAAAGATAAAGAAGCCACATTTTCGTGAAGTTCATTGAGCCTTGCACAGTACCTAAAACCATTCTGACCCAGGGTGCGGCAACGTGAACTTACTTTCTTTACCCTTCCACTGCACGAGGCCCTCTTGCCAACAAAGGGGGTGGGGTGTGGGGTTTCATATGAGCCTATGGGAGTGCACCTCGGGGGTTCGGTTACCATAAAAGCTCTCATTGTCCACAGGCCTGAGCCTGGAGTGTGAATCAGTTGTTTCTTTCCGGCGGTGTTTCCTGCCAGTGCAGTGAGCTCCTGTCTGGCCTACACGGTTATTCCATAAATATCGAGTAGCGACACTTCCATACAGGCACATTCCGCCAGTTCTCGGTGGGTCACCGGGTGATGTCTGAGACCCCGGTTATCTGCCCTCCATCTCCGCCTTTGGAATGTTAAATGCTTCCCTTGAAGTCAAGCTTAGTAGGTAACAGAAGCCAACCCAAGGGGTATGGAGCGGCCAGTGAGCCCTGTGGGAGAGGTGGCTGGGGTGGCCCTCTCTAGAGCTGCCGTGGTAGTAATGGGGTATGCAGCAGCAGGTACAAGGACACACCCTGTCTTCTGACAGGTGGCAGAGCTGGGAGATAAGGTGCCTGGCTTCCTTTCCTAAACACAGGATGGTCAGATGGTAGAGAGTCACCTGCACGGAAACGTCACAGCTCCCAATCTCGCCCTGGGGCCTTTGTGTTCCATTGCTCCATTATGGAAAGTCCTCTAGGAGCCAGGCAGCTTGTCGTGGGGTGTGTCCTGTCCGGTGGAATGGCTGCTTTTTCCTGTGCCCTCCATCTGACTCAGCCTCTTCCAGTGTGCTCCTGTACTCACTCTGTGCAACCTGAGGTGCTGTTTGCTACAGCAAGCCCCCCCCCCTTCTCCGCCCTAGTCCTGGGACCATGGGCGCTAACATAGTGCGTGGTACTAGGGTATATAAGTCTCGTGGTTCTGGGAGGAGACGGGGAAAACGGGGGCACGGAACTGCAGTGGGGGAGGGGACCGAGCCATCTCCTGTGTCTTTCATTTATTGATGTATCAGTGTCTCTCGAACATGTCATCCTCAGCCTAGCGCACGCCCTCCTGCTGTGACCGTCCCTTTCCTCCACAGTCCCTCTGCTTTTCTTAGCAAGCTCATGCTTTCTCCCACCAATTCAGCACCAGCCTTCATCATGAAGGTTTGAGCTCCTTGTCCTCAGGATCTATTGGTGAGGAGGATGGTGGTACTCTGAGGTGAGGTCAAAGATAAGGAGCTGGACTGTAGGGTCTCTCTGTTGTGTCCCAGACTGGGGGTGGGGGATCAGAAAGAGGCCTATCAGGTCCTGGCTAGAGTAGGCCAGGCTTTGTAAGAATGGCTTGTAAGAATGTGTTAAGATTCTGTGCATGGTACACAAAGTATAAGATCTGCTGATGAGTGTGTGCGTGTGAGCGTGCATGCGTCAATACTGGTGAACACCTGTGTGAGTGTATCCATGAGTGTGAGTAAATGTGAGTGTGCCTGGGCAGATGAGCCTGGTTGAAGATGCGTTGAGAATAATGCAGTGTGTAGTGTGGTATGAGTGTGCAAAGTGCACACTTCCTATAAGCACTGGCCTATGCTCTCTCATCTCCAGAGCACTTCCTGGTCACCCAGGCTGCCTCATTGTATAGCCTCAGCTTAGTGGGTCTTGACTCAGATACCTGGGATATGCACTGGTAAAGGAGAGCTCCCGGGACGCTTCCCAGGTGCACCCTTGTGACCAGGACAACTAGACTTCTGCCTTTGTCTTCATTGTGAGACACAAGAGGAGCAAACACAACTTTGTTACTGGGAGACAGTCCCAAGCACATGCTAGGGGCCTCAATGGCTGGAGAAGGCAGACTAGAGTGTGCCTGTGCAAACCTGTGCACGGGAGACCCAGCAGGGTGGACACTCAGGGCTGCTGTTGGAGAAATGTCGCCACCACACTTCAGCTCCTGCAAACATTCCCGGGCTCCAACCACCTGTGAATTCTTTGATATGAATGTCGGTTGGTCATTTCTGACACTGAGTGTGAATCCATTCACCTCCTGGGTCTTACCCTAGTGCATCTGGTTTCAGAGGCACCCCACTCTGCCCGCCTCCATATTGAAACCAAACCCCCATCGGCCTCCCAACGAGGAATTGTCTGTAGCAGGTTAAAAGACTGCAGAAATGTGAGCGCTTCAGAGGACCAAAGGCTTTTGTGTGCACACAAAAGCTCTCTGCAGATACTTTAGGCATCTAAGTGGAAGCCATCAGGGAGGGGCCATACTCGGGGAAGAAAATACGCTGGGGGAAAATTACAAGGGGCAGGCCTGGTGACGCTTTGGCATCAGGAATCCAGATCTGCACGGATTGGTAGAGCTGGCCCTTTGGGGCCTCACTTTGAAGTGCACTGTAGCCCTTGGGTTTTTTAAGTGGAGACGGAGTTACTGTGGTGGCTCCACCCACTGGCATTTCCACCTGTCCCAGGGGTGGGTGGTGGGTTTCCTGCTCAGAGCAGCCTGTGTGGCCAGTGGGGGACACTAAGGCTATAGACTCCACATGTGTAGATACTGACGATGGTAGACTTTGCTGCAGGCATCATGCATTGCTCTGCAGTGTGGGTGTCCCCTCTGGTCTGTGTGTATTGCACCACTTTTGTCCAAGTGTCCTGGCCACTGCTAAGCTTTCCGTCCTGAAGATGATGCCTAAGGTTCAGGGGGCCTGAAAGGAGGTACCTCAGACTTGGGGGTCTTCCCAGTTTGGCTGTCTGCTCCCCACAGCATCTCACACAAAAACAGAGGGAATCTCTGAGCCTGCCACTTGTCCCATTGATCATACGCTCCTTTTCTTTTCTTTCTTTTTTTTTTTTTGGTTTTTCGAGATGGGGTTTCTCTAGCTTTGCGCCTTTCCTGGAAATCACTCTGAAGCCCAGGCTGGCCTCGAACTCACAGTGATCCACCTGCCTCTGTCTCCCAAGTGCTGGGATTAAAGGCGTGCGCCGCCGCCGCCACCACCGCCTGGCTGATCACATGCTCCTTTTCTTTTGTGTAAATATGTGGCAGGTTTTTAAAGGTTCACTTTTAAAATGTTAGAAGGCAACTCATTCTGTCCTGTTCTTTGTCCCTCCTCACTAGGACATGCTTTCTGTCTCTCTCTGTCTCTCTCTCTCTGACAGGGTTTTTTTGTATAGCCCTGGCTGTCCTGGATCTCACTCTATAGACAAGGCTGGCCTTAAACTCACAGAGATCCATCTGCCTCTGCCTCCCAATGCTGGAATTAAAGGTGTGCACCACCACCTGACTATCTTTAATTTTAAATTTTCTTTTTGAGACAGGGTGTCATGTAACCCAGGCTAGCCTCAAATGTTCTGTGTAGCTAAAGATGATCTTGACTTCCCAAGGCCTGGAATTACAGATGTGTGTCACCATGCCTGGATTTATGGGGTGCCAGGGATTGAACCCAGGCTTTATGTATGCTAGGCAAGTACTGTATCAATTGAGCTACATCCCCAGGCTCCAGTTAACTTTTGTGTGTGTGTGTGTGTGTGTGTGTGTGTGTGTGTGTGTGTGTGTGTGTGTGTGTATGGGTGTGTGCAAGCCATGGTGTGTGTGTGGTTAGAGGACAAACATGAGAAACTCATTCTCTCTCTCCTCCGTGTGGGCTCAGGGACCACACTCATGTCCTCACTTGATAGCAAGTTCCTTTACCTACTGAATGTAGATAGCCAAACCCCCCTTTAAAAAAAAAAAAAGAATATTTCTTTTTGGTGTGGTGAGGCTGGGGAGGGAACCCAGGTGCTCTTGCATGCTAGGTGAGGCTCTGACCAAAGCAGCCAGCCAACGCCTCCATCAGTGCACCTGCTGCTCTGCCCATCCTGATTCAAACGGCCTGTGTAGCTCCTGAGGCCTCACCACCAGCTGCCGTCTCCCACGCTGTCTTAACCACCCACCGCAGCAGCACAGGGGCTAGTGATGGAAGCATGTGGGCTCTCCCAGAGGTGCCCCTGAGAGAGCAAGGTTGACAGCTGGTGAGCACTGCATGAGATCTCCAACGGCCCCAAGAAACAACTTTCAGAACTCTCACAGGGCAGTGCAGCAACCTGCTGCCTCACTTAGAATGTTCTCCTAATCTCACAATGATACCCTGTTGCTCTCAGCAGTCACCCCCGAAGTCTCCCCAGCCCCCACAGCAGCCAGCCAGTCTCTTTATGTTATGGGTGTTCTGGGCATCTGGGCTGCATGGCAGCCATCATATAGTGTAAGTCCTCGGTGCCATGCCTCAGGGCTCATCAAAGTTGTGGTGGATAGCAGTGCCCCAGTCCCTCGTATCATGGAATGGGCCAGTGTTTATCCCTCTCCCTCTGTTGAGGGGCATTTGAGTTGCTGCTGCTGTCATTGGGGAATTGTGAGGAGTACTATTGTGAACATGCTTTTTTTTTTTTTTTTTTTTTTTTTTTGGTCTTGGCTCTCTGTATTCCCTTGGGCACGTCCCTGGGAGTGGCATGGTGGGCCCTGTGTTGGCCAACATTTGGCTCTGATGAAATCCCTGCATCCTGGTCACCTCTTGTATTTTTCTCCCCACCCCCTTTTATGTGAGACAGGGTCTCTACATAGGCCTGGCTGTCCTGGAACTCATTATGTAGACCAGGCTATCCTCAAACTCACAGAGATCGCTTGCCTCTGCTTCCTCAGTGCTGGGGTTAAAGGTGTGCGCCACCACGCCTGGTTTCTCTAACCTTGTCCCTGAGCTCCCCTCCTCCAGTGGGCCGTGAGCCCATTGTTGGACAGTCAGGAACCGAGACCGAGACCGCTCACTGAGGTTGCTGGCTTCGGCTGCTCCAGTCCCAGTCCCAGTCGGTGCTCCCTGCTCCTGCCTCATCTCTCTCCTCCTCCTGACCCTGTTTGACCCACAAGTGCTTGGTCCTCTGTCTACAAACTCCTTTACTTTCATCTGCAAGGTCAGGGTACCTATTTTGGGGTGATGACTAGCAGCGATCACCCCAGGGCCTTGCCGCCAGCTCTGATCCCTCAGAATGGAGCCAGGTGTCAGCACGTCACCAGGGGTTGCTCCTTATCAGCAGGAGCCACTCTGGATACAAACCTGGGCGTTCCCTCCCCCTCCTCCCCGCCCCCACCAGCCCGTTTTCCACCCCAGTGTTCCCTTCCTCCCTGTCTATGCTTGAATCCCATGGTGCTGAGCTGTTGATTACAAAGCGGAGTGTACAGCAATCACAATTTTGTAAATAGCAGCTCAGTTTCATTAAAGCCTCCGCGTGTAAAGGCTGTTTACATCCACCCTCTGCAAACCTCACACCCATTCCCAAAAATGTAAATTACACGCTATGGAGATGATACAGGGTTCGGACAGCCTGGGGATGGTCCTCCTTTCTCAGCATGGTACCTAACACTTAAGCACCCCTAATGGGCACCTCACCGATCTCCCGAAGCAGACTGCTGCTCCCAAGTGAGAAACCAGATGATTTTCCGTAGCTGTCTAACTACTACTTAACACAGAGGTGGACTCTCTAAGGAAATAGATAATCAGAGAGTGACCTAAGATAATTGACTCCCCTCAGAGTTCCCAAAGAAAGGTTTGTGGGAGACTCATGTAGAGTTGACACTACAATTCTTCTACTAACATCAACAGGTTAGATGGCTGTGTGTGTGTGTGTGTGTGTGCGCGTGCGCGCGCGCGCATGTGTATGTGTGCATGCACGCACACATATATCTATGTAGATGAGTGTGTGTGTGTGTTCATGCATTTGTATTTTGAGGGCTCATGTATATATTCAGGTGCACTTGCATTTTGTGGAGGTCAGAGGTCATCAATGGATATCTTCCTCAGTTGCTCCCCACACTAATTTTTTGCACTGAACTTGGAGCCCACCGATCAGCTAGGCTGGCTGGCCAACTTTGGGGATCCGCTTGTCTCTGCCTCTTCAGTGCTGGAATTACAGGCATGCACGGCCATGCTGAGCTTTTATGTAGGTCTTGGATTCTGAACACAGGTCCTCACTTGCATGGCAAACACAATACCCAGTGAGTATTTTAATCTTAAATCTTACTTTATACAGAGGAACTACTGCCATGAGCTTGTTCAGGGCAGATGGTTGGAGGAGGTGGAGTGGGGGGCTCATGTTGGATGACTACATGCCAAGTCACCCGCTCCAGGGTACGTGGCCTGAGCAGACCCAGACACTTGGTTGAGCTCCTGTTGCTGGTGGCTCCGTGTGCTACCTTCCAGCCCTGTGGACCCGTTAAACAGGTGTCTCCTTCCTGTGGGAATATTGAGGCTTCATGTTGAATGAGCTGCACAGTCATTCCCTGTTAAAAGGCATTAAGGTTGACTTAATTATAGTTTGTTTTTACAGCTATTTCCAGGAGTATAAAGTAACATAAGGTTGCCATGTTAATGCAACCAGACGCAGCAGTTTTATAGAAAGAGGTGGCCCTGGGCCCCACATTTTTTTTTTCTTTTGAGATGTGGTCTCGCTATGTTGCCCAGGCTGGCCCTGAACTCCCAAACTGAAATGATCCTCCTGGCTCAGCCTCTTGAGTTCTGGGACTGTAGGTGTGCCAACATACCTGTCTGGGCCTATTGTTTGGGGGTGATTGAGGAGGGCTGCTGCCAGGCTGTCTGTGAGGAAGGAGGGATCTTGTGTGTGTGTGCCATTTGGAAGGTCTGGTGACACCACCCTGGGGTTATGCTCACAGCACCTGGGGACACAGGCTTTGGTCCCCTGATTTGCAGGTCAGAAAGGAAATCCAGTTGCCCATCAGCCTGCCAGCCCTCTGGCTGTTTGCTTGTTTCTAAAACTCTGAGGCCCTCATACCTTTTGTGTAGCATGGACAGTGCAGTTGGCTTCTCTTCTACTCCAGGAAGGATTTCAGAGGTTATATGGGTGGATATTTGGTGTCCTGAGAGACTATGAGGACTGCCAAGAAAAGAAGCCGTCCCTGGGTGCCTTGAGGGGGTGGGAGCCCAGGCTGGTACTTGAGGTCAGTAGAAAAGCCAAGGCCAAGAGGCTCCAGGTCTGGCCTGGAATCTTAGAAGAGGCAACTTCAGGCCAGTGAAGGAATAAAGATAATTTGAGGGTGACGTCAGCACAGGCATTCCGTACTTCAGTACTCGGTATGGTCAAGCGCCATCTTGGATGGTGGGGAAACAGGTCTCCATATTTGGATCAGGAAGCGGCAACCTGAACACAGGGTCGTGGTGGCCAGGAGCCAGTGAGGGACAAAAAGAGGGTTCTGTATAATGACGTGGCTGTGTCCGGAGGCCACTATAAGGAAGGGCTAGCAGCTGTGTGGCTTAGACAACAGCTGTTCTCCTCTCGGGTGGAGAACTGAACTCGGACAGCTGTGGGGCTGAAGATGTAGTTCAATGGTTGAGTGATTGACTGTAGCCCTGGACTTTTATCCCTAGCACTACCGAAAAAAAAATGATTTATAAGCCGTCTTTCTAGGGAGGGTCCTGCCCCTTCCTGGGCGCTGGCTATAGCTGTGGACCCCAGTCATCTGGTCTCAGGCTCCTATATTCTACCTTGGGTTTGCCTTAACTGATGCCACAGCCTTATTCCCAACAAGTTCTCATCCTGCGGTTCTGAGAAGGACCTGTGTTCTAGGAAGATTCCCTGCATCCCGAGTCGCAGGTCAGGAGTTAGGGTACCTCACCTTTCATCACATTCCACCTCTGCAGGTAGTGTGCAGAGCTGGGGCACCCGCCCGGGGCACGCTGACAGATTTTATTCTTTCTGCCCCTACAGCCCAACATCGGCCACCTGGGCCTGCCCCATGGGCCGTCTGGAGAGAAGGTAGCTGTGGTAACCGTGGATGACTGTGACGCAGCTGTGGCCGTGCACTTTGGAAGTTACGTTGGGAACTACAGCTGCGCTGCCCAGGGCACTCAGAGCGGCTCCAAGAAGTGAGACACCTGGAGGGGAAACACGGGGCGTCCCCAACCACTCAGGCCCTCCTCTAAACACAAGTCACCCGCGTCAGGGCAATGCAGAGGTCCTTGGTATCCTCTGTCTACACTGGTGTCAGACTGTCTCCCTGTGGATAGCATCTTCTCTCTCAGACCTTAGAACCCTCAAGACTATAAGTCCCCAGATGGCATACCAATAGTCCTAGCACTTGGGAGGCGGAGGCACATGACTTGAGATTCTACATAGCCTGGTCTACCTATGAATTCAAGGCCAGCCTGGGCTAAGCAGTGATCCACCATTCAGAAGAAGTCAGTCTGAGTAACTGGCCAATGTAGCCTTGTCTCCCTGGGTTGCCAGTCCCCGTGAGGCGGAAGTGGCTGGGTGTCCTTGCTGGTTTTGGGTCTCCCAGGGATTCTTTTAACTCAGGACAAAGAAATTCTAACAGCCACATGCAGGGCCAGCCTCACTTTTTTTTTTTTTTTTTTTTTGATAGCACCAGCCTCAAAAGGTGAGAAGCTACTCCTGCTCTGTCTAGATGATGGGGTGTAGGTGGACTATAAGAACATTGGGTTTTAGGGCTGGAGAGATGGCTCAGCAGTTAAAAGCATTAGCTGTTCTTTCAGAGGTCCTGAGTTCAAATTCTCCGCACCCACATGGCAGCTCACCACTGTCTAAAACTGTAGTCCCATGGGATCTGGTACCCTCTTCTGGTGTGCAAGTGTACATGCAAGACAAAACACCCATATACATAAGTAGATAAATCCTTTATTTGATTTTTGTTTTGAGATGCTGTCTTCCTATGTAGCCCAGGCTATCCTCCAACTTCCAATTCTCTAGCCTCTGTATCCTTAGGCCGGATTACAGGCTTCTACCACTGCCCTTGGCCCTGAGTCTTTATCCCCCATTGAAGGTCATGTTCAGGTGAACATGATGAAGGTCACGTGTCCTCACTTTCTTTATTGTCGTGGTAAACTCTTGGGCCTAGAGCCCTATCTGGGACCTCACCTGCCCCCTGCTGGAGCCGGAGTTCTGTTCTAATTATACTTTCTCCCTAGAGAGCCAAGGAACTATGGGATGCTTCCCTCTACTGCAGAGTGGGACTCAGTAGGTAGGCCTTAGTTACCCCCAAACACTCATTTGTCGGGAAGTGATGCAGGTATAAGGAAGCTGAGGCCCAGAGAAGCTGTGAGGAGCCACTGGTGACCCTGGAGCAGGGTTGACTTTGTCCTGACCCCCAGTCATCTGCCTTGGGCTTGTACCTGCTCTGTGATCGAAGCCTTCACAGTAATCACAATGTTATGGCAATGACAGACCTGATACCACAGAAAGCGACTTTGCCTTCCCAGGTCACTGGATCTGACTGGACCTCTGCTCCTGGGTGGTGTCCCCAACCTGCCAGAAGACTTCCCCGTGCATAGCCGACAGTTTGTGGGATGCATGCGAAACCTGTCCGTCGATGGCAGGATTGTGGACATGGCTGCATTCATTGCCAACAATGGCACCAGGGCAGGTATTCACGGCCCCTGGGTGTGTAGGACTAGCATGGCGCCCACTGGACATTTGTGACCATACCAGGGACAGAAAGGCTGCTTTACCTCCCAGAGAGTTCTTGAAACGTACCTACCTGTGAGTGAAGACCTCTTGGGAATGGGTACAGAGCTTGGCTTGGTGGGCATGACCACAGTGCCTGCAGTTTGCTGTGTCCCCGATGTTGGGTACGTCGTTTACCTGGACACACAATCCTAAGATCTTGAACTTGTCACCAGATGGTCAGATCAGACTCTGGGATGGCACGGAATCCCTGAGTCTCAGATATGGGTGGGGCAGAGAATTCCACACACCCCGATCTGGGGTTCTCACCATGGCCAGCAGATTCCTGGCTGGCTGTCTCTAGCTGATTGCACTCATGAGTGGGCCAGGGCGGGGAATGACGCAGCTCCTTAAGAGAGGTTGCCTTGGGGTCTTCAACTCAAGGCCAGACAATACCCTCTGCCCCGCAGGCTGTGCTTCTCAGAGGAACTTCTGCGATGGGACCTCATGCCAGAACGGGGGCACCTGTGTGAACAGGTGGAACACGTACCTGTGCGAATGTCCACTCCGCTTCGGTGGGAAGAACTGTGAACAAGGTAAGCATCTGTCCCTTCCCCCCAAAGTACAGTGGTGTAGCAGGGAGGGGACAAAGGCAATAGGCAGTCTGAAGGAGGCTGGGATGCAGGTCCAGGGCCTGGGGCCAGCTCTAAAGGATGTAAAAGCAGGTGACCATGAGGGTCAAAAGAGCAAGGTGACTATGGGGACACACCGGAGCCTCATGGAGTTCTCGGTTGCCTCTCCTGGCAGCTGCTGCTGCTGGGGCCTGGTGAGGAGCATGGAAGACAACCTCCCGCTCATCTCCCGGAGATGCTTCAGGGTTCGAGGGGAGTCTTAGTGTCTTTCCTTGCTGTGATAAAATACTCTGACAAAAGCAATTTAAGGGCTAAAGGGTTTATTTGGCTCACAGTTCCAGACCATAATAAGTCCCTCATGATGGGGATGTCACAGCAGCAGAGCTTGGAGAGAACTGGGGACATCACCCCGTCACCATAGTCAAGAGCAGAGAGCAATGCATGCCAGTGCCCAGCTCGCTTTCTTCACTATACAAGCCATGATCCCCTGCCCAGGGAATGGTGCCACCCACCCAACCGAAACCTGAACCTACTCCATGTCCCAAGCACCACAGGACCACCCCTTGACTGTCATCCATCCATCTTGGGTGCTCCTTGCCTCACTCTGGATGTGTCTGGCAAGCCTGGGGGCTTCTTTGCCCAGTGAGCTGTACAAAAGCCATGGTGGGCATCTGCACAGTCCATTGCTGGGTTCTTAGGGTAGTTACTGAGCACAGACACAAGTCTGAGGCTGGCATTTGGGTTAAAGTGGAAGACCCCTTCCTCACCTGGCTGGTAGCTGAGAAGATGCTCTCTGCCTGATTTCGGGAGGCGCCTGAGGTCCTGGTCTGTATCTGCAGTTATGCCGCACCCGCAGCGCTTCACTGGCGAGAGCGTTGTGTCTTGGAGTAACCTAGACATCACCATCTCTGTGCCTTGGTACCTGGGGCTCATGTTCCGGACCCGGAAGGAGGATGGCGTGCTGATGGAGGCCACAGCTGGCACATCTTCCAGGCTCCATCTCCAGGTGAGTGTGTCTGTGAGCCACGCGGGCACCTACAGAGCAGACAGGAGCCCTCAGGAAGAAAACCAGACAGAGGGGCTTCCCAGGATGCCTATAAAGGGCATCTGCCACTCACCTACCCCCTCCTATGCCTGCCCTATGGTGGACAGAGAGAACACAAAAGGGAAACATGGGTGACTCAGGCAGCAGCAGCGCCGTTGTGCCATTTAGGAGAGGGGAAGTGCAGAGATCGTATAGAGCTAATGGCTCCTGTGGAGTTCCTTTCCAGCACCCGCTTCCTTTCACTGTAGCCACGGGGTGGAGCGTGTAACCATGGAGCTGCCGGCTCTGTGTAACTTGCCCTAGACAGCAGCTCTGGTCTGTCCTGCCTGGAATTCGACCTTTTTTTCTGGCTAGATTCACAGCCTTTGAGAGCAGAAGGCAAAGGGTTGCATCAGATGCAGTGAGTGATTCTCCATCAGTTCAGACTGCAGCCCCTTACCCCCATATTAAACCTGCATGCTACCATACGCCAGGCCCCTGCCTAGCGGGCTCTTGGGGACCCACTGCATCACGCCATATGTGTGTTTATTCATTTTTTTCCCTCTTTACTGTTGGGCTTGTTTGAAACCTTAGGTCAGAGTCCTCGAACATTTTTAGAAGTGATCTTCAGGCACTCCGTTCACACGTTTGCACATCTCCTGCACCACAGGCAGTTTGTGATAGGTTGTTGGAGCCAGAGGTACCAAGGAGGATCACCCGGTGCTCCCTCACTGAGCTAGCCTCGCCTCGCCCTCTTCACTGGTTGGTGCGGTAGAGAGATCCCTTATCCTATGCTCGCCATGAGGTTTTGAGGTGGTTAGAAGGAGCCCAGTCTGGGAATCACTGCCTTGGCCTGGAGATTCCCACCAAGCCCGCAGCTCATCCTCTGCCTTTGTGTCTCTGACAGTTCCCGTTCACACTGACCAGACAGATGCTCTTGTACAAACCGTGGCCCGTGATTTCTGGGCAGGGTCGGAATTCTCCATCTTTAGCTCTCCTTGGCTTTAACACCGTCCTGATGTGCAAAAATCCCAGGGGATCAATCGTCACTTAGGGGAATCGTGCCCAAGCAGGGACTTGGTCTCCAGTCTGGAGGAATTAATAACTGGGTGTTTCTTTCTTTCTTCCAGGCTTTTCCAAAGTATGTATATGTAAGCACATGCATGTGTGCCTATGTCTCTTTGTGTGCTTGTGTCTGCCTATGTATGTGAATGTGTCTGGGCATATGTGTATGCGTGCATCTGTGTGTACATCTGTGCATGTCATTATGCACGTGTCTGTGTTTGCATGTGTTCATGACTGCGTGTATATGTTTGTATGCACATTTGTGTACATGTCTATGAGTGCACGTGTGTCCATATGTGTATGTATGTTTGTGCATGTGTGCCCATACCTGTGTGTATGTTTATGCATGAGTGCATGCATGTCTCTGTATGTGTCCGTGTGTGAGTTCATTTAATGGGCCCTAGTACCTATGAACTGCTTTCCCATAGGCCATCCTCTTTCCCTTTTCTCCCTCCTTCCCTTCAGCACAGTCTCTGCTACATATCAGTTTCTTCTTTTCCTGAGGAGTCTGGCCACACCAACATGTGAAACACATAGCACTTTCTGTCCCAAGATTACAGCTTTGGAGGTGGTGGCTGCTGGAACTGGTACTCATGGCCACTGCTGTCCCCATGTCCTCAAAGAGTCATGGCTTGTTTCTTCCACTTCCTGGGCCCTGGATCCTCATTCTTCTTCCCAGTCAGGCAGTTGGGGTGGATTGGAGATGGTCAGGGAGAGGTGGACTCTAAGGAGTGTCTGCACCAAGCTCCCATTCTGCATGAGGGGAAACTGAGGCTAGAGGCTGTGTAATCTAGGCCCCGTGGGTCCTGGGTCTGCCAGAGGACCCTCTCACCTCCCTGGAGCAGGGCTCTGCTCAGAGAATGGGAGGAGACAGGAACACCAGAGCCCTCCCCTCTCCCAGGTCTCTGCTGGAGGTCATAGGGCCCTTTGATAGATTCCTTGCCCTGTCAGGAGGGTGGGGCCGTCAGCCCAGACAGAAGCCTGCCTCTGGCCCCTGCCTGCTCACTCACCTGGGGTCATGGCCGTAGCACCCCTCTGGGCTGGGGGGTGTTGGCGTGTGCGTCAAGGGTAATTGTGGCTGTCATTATTCCTCTCTCATTAGCCGTAATTTCACAAGTTTACCCGCTGCCCCAGAAGCTCCCTTTGAGCTGAACTTGGAAGCACCCGTTCTGCCTGGGGATGGCATTTCTCTGTGGGTGTTTCTCTGTCGGAACACATTAAATTGGCTGTTTCGATTCGGGTGGTGATGGGCGCTCACAGGCTGTCATTAGTGTACCTGTAGGATAAAAGGGCTGCGTTCAGCAGGGTTAGGCCTGGCTGAGTAGTTACGTTTGGTAGCTCATCCACAAACTCAGGGACTGCAGCCAGGAAGACTCGGTGCACCAAAGATGGCCTTGAGGGGTCCTGTAGACCTCAGGGGTAACCCGAGACCACTTCAGTAATGTTCCCAGAGGCTGGTCTACCACGCATCCCAGGAATTTTCTGGTTATGTTTTGTGTGACATGTTCAACTTGCGGCCTCCCGACACTCCTGTTTGAGTGTCCCCACCCCATGACAGTCCAAAGCCCAGACAGTTTGGATAATTGCTCTCAGGCACCCCAAATCCCCCTGCGTTGTCAAGCGGAACAGTCACACAGTTGTTGGCACCCGTCTTCAATCGGGGAGCCGTCCACGATGGGCGGCAGCTCCCGTCTCTGTCCTGGGGTTTGTTCACGGCTTCTCCTTTGGCTGTAGGCACATGGCATTTTCATTTTCATTGTTGATCTATCACTTTGGGGTTGATCTATCACCAGGAAGGCCAGTGAGAGAGAGAGAACAGCCCAGGAGACCTCTGTGAGCCAAAGGAAGCAATATGTAAAAAGGTGAAAATTACCTCCCGAAATCAACTATTGGCAAAGTCAAGAGGCGGCAATCGTGACGTTAGTCCTTTTCATCAGGGCTTCCTCTGGGGCCCGTGGAGTATTCTGAATTAGCCAGCACGAGGCACTGTGTACTAGAAACTTTTGATAGTTGTTCCTAACATGGTTGGAGGCCACACAACTTGGGCCCAGTGAGTGGAGTCCTTGGAAATGTGTCGAGACTTGCTCTCAAGCCTGGATGCAGCCAGCATTCGTCAACATTCCGTGTGTACTGGAGAAGAGTGTGTAGTCTGCAGCTGTCAAGCAAGGAGCTGCAAAGAGATCCTCTCATGTCAAGACAGTGGCGTTAATTGTGTTTAAACAGACTGTGTCGGGCTGGCGGCGTCGCTCGGTGGGTAGATTGCCTGCCTAGCGTATGTCTACAAGGCCCTTGGTTGGATTCCCAGCACCACATAAACCAGGTGATAGTGTCACACGCCTGTAATCCCAGCACTGAGGAAGTGGAGGCCAAAGGATCAGAAACTAAAAGGTCGTCCTGGGCTCACATAGGAAGTTGGAGGCCAGTATGGGCTGAGTGAGACCCTGTCTCAGAAAACCAAAAACAAACCTCTAAAAATGCTATGTCCTTTCCAGGTTTAGGCCTATTGTTATGTCAGTCTGTATCTGGACTTCAATGCTTGGCTGTTGTGTTTCCTGGCAGACTGACTCTGGTGTCATTGTGAGAGTCCTCTTCTTTCTAGTGATGATGCTTGCCTTCGAGTGCTCTGTCTACAAATACAGCCACACTAGCCCTTCCGTCTATCGTGTCTCTCTCCATCCTCTTATTTTTGTTTCTGTTTTTCAAGACAAAGTTCCTCTGTGTAGCCTTGGCTGTCCTGGAACTCGATCTGTAGTCCAGGCTGGTCTCGAACTCAGAGATCCGCCTGCCTCTGTCTCCTGAGTGCTGGGATTAAAGGCGTGCGCCACCACTGCCCAGCTGTGTCCATCTTTTTACTTTCAACATTTTTCTGTGTCTTTACATTTTAGGTGTGCCATGGTCGGTGGCTTTTCAATCTAAGTCTCATTTTGGTGGGCATTATCTTTAACTGTGAACATCTTACGTAAGCCATAGCCCTGCTTTCTGGTTTTTTCTTCCATGTATTGAAAAGTGGTGGCTTGATCCTTCTGGAATGTTACACAGACAGCCAGAAACAAGAGTCCGCTGGCCCCCGAGTCTGCCTGTGACTCTCATGACTGCTTACAAGCCTGGTTCTGACGATTCTGTCATCCCTATGGGTCCGTTCTACTCTTCTCTGTGTTTTTAGACATGCTGCTGTGTCCTCATACTTTGGGATATTTTTATTGAGTGCTAGGCATCGCACTGAAAAGTCTAGAGAGAACAGGTGTCCTTGTCATCCTGTTTGTTGTTGGCAGCAGCCAGGGGGACTACTTGCCTCAGAACGTGTTAGTATAGTCCGAGAGTCAAAGCCAGGCTTCTGTCCCTGCAAGATGCGCTCTGTTTCTTGTTTACTCCAAGTGTCTAACCCTTCAGCACCCCAGCGCTAAGCCTTGAAGATGCCTGCCCATCCAGCTTGGTTGGGATGGGAATTCTCATCTTTTTCCCATGGGCCTGCACGACCTTCTTCAGCTCTTGCTGCAGCTGAGTCTTCAGCTCCAGCTGTGGCCCCGGGGGAAGCAGCCCCAAGCAGAGCTGCAGCTTCCTTCTCCCTGGCCTCGGCCCTGCAACTCGGCTCTGTAACTCGGCTCTGTCACTCAGACCTTCACACAAGTGTCCTAACTCACAGGAGGAGGACGGTCCAACTCACCCAGTTCTCTGTCAAGTCAAAATCATCATCATCATCATCATCATGGCATTGCTCCAGCTGCATTAATTTAAAATTTTGACATTTATGTATTTCTTTATTTAATTATATGTGTGCATGTATGTGTCATAGTGTGCCTGTGGGACCCCGAGGACGACTTGTGGAAGTCAGACCTGTCTTTCCATCTTGCGAGTCTCAGGCATCTAACTGGGGTCATTGGACTTGGCAGCAAGTACCCTTACCCCCTAAGCCATCTTGCCAGCCCCTGGCTGCATTTCTTTCTTTTCTTCCTTTCTTTGCTTTTTTAATTTTTTTTCTTTTGTCATGGCTGGCCTGGAGCTCATTGTGTAGACGAAGATGGTCTCAAACACATGAAGATCCACTTGCCCTGCCTCTACCCCTCTGCTTCTGGGCCCTACCCCTTTCCTTGCCCTTGCCCCTGCCCCTGCCTCTCAAGTGCTGGGATTAAAAGCATGCACCACTGCAGCTGGCCTTAACTGCATTCATTTAAAACACCGTTCTAGGCCAGGTGCAATACTCTTGGTTTCCATTCATGTCTTTAAATAAGATTAGATCTTGACAAACTAAAATTGTACCAAATTTTGTGTGTGTGTGTGTGTGTGTGTGTGTGTGTGTGTGTTGTTAGGGAGCAAAGCCCAGGTCTTACATGGCCAGGCAAGTGCTCTACCTCTGAGCTACATTCCCAGCCAAATCTGTGTCTATCTTTGTTTTCTTTTTCCTCTCTCTTTTGAGATAGTCTCACTACGTAGCCCAGGCTGGCCTGAAACTTGCTATTTAGAATAAGCTGTCTCCAAACTCAGGATCATTCCTGCTGTTCCACCAAGTCCTGGGATCACAGGTGGGCACCACCATGCCTGGCTCCTAATTTTTAATTTTTTTTTCACTCTGGTGCGATGTCCTAAGTATGTCTGCATGGCTCTGTTATTAGATGTCTGCAGAATGCTTTCCATGTTACCGTAACTGCACCAGTCAGTTGGTGTGGCTCTCTTTGCCCTACAGATTCTCAACAGCTACATCCAGTTTGAGGTCTCCCATGGTCCCTCCGACGTGGCATCCATGCAGCTGTCCAAGTCCCGGATAAACGATGGAGAATGGCATCACCTGCTAATAGAACTGAGGAGCGCCAAGGAGGGCAAGGACATCAAATACCTGGCAGTCATGACCTTGGACTATGGGATGGACCAGGTGAGTGTGCACTTGTACTCTCCTGGGAACAGTTCCTTCATCAGCCCATGGGAGAGCACAATGATGCTCAATACACCAGCACCTGCAGGGACCTTGCAGGTTTGGAGAAGCACTGGTGGGCCTCCCTGGCTTTGTATCTTCTAGTCCATGTGTGCTGAGGACATGTCTGTGGTCTGGAGTTGGGCTCTGCCCACCTGGGTCCCCCACCATGGTGCTTCGGGTACCTTCGCAGAGCATGCTCTTGGCGATGTTGCTTTGAGTAGCATCTCATTGTTCAGCCCTGTGCCTCTGCCCAAGTATTTCCTGGAAAGGGAAATAGTGAATGAAGCTGGAAAAGACCAGGGCCCCGAGGGCCTGGAAGACACAGATACACATCAGTCACAGCTGTATGCAGCTGTCTCCAGACAGCACCCTCAGAATGCTCACTAAACCAGACTGGTTTCTGCAGTTTCTGCCAGAGAATATGGCACACATCAGAAGATACCACATACTGAGAGAATGCCTAGTGATTCACGAGGGCCTTGGAGTCTAGCTTGCATTGCACCACATTCTAAGAGTGCATAGCTATTGAGTTTAGATGTCCCTGTTTACCCAACTCATTCTCCCACTATGGCGTTTTTGGTGCTGTGCCCATCATGGGGTAGGAGAGTTGCCCATGTCTTCCCCACTGACCACCTGGATCCCATGCCCTTTGTGCCACATACAGTCTGCCTGCTTTCTGCCAGAAGGCCAAATGTTCCTTTGGAGGCTCTAGGGAGGTGGTTCATGTCCCCCTGCCTTAGTCTTGAATACATTCCTTCCATTGGGAAGATGTGCCCAGAGAAACACCCCCCATCCTTTCTATGTAGAGCACGGTGCAGATTGGGAACCAGCTTCCTGGGTTGAAGATGCGGACTATTGTCATCGGAGGTGTGTCCGAGGACAAGTTGTCGGTGCGCCGCGGTTTCCGAGGCTGTATGCAGGTATGGTGGGCATGGCATTGCATCTTTGCTAGCTGGGATGGCTCAGGCCTCTATCACTACAGTTGGTATGGCTCTTCAGTTAGTCTTTGGCAAAGAAATGATCCACCTAGTAGGCACCCCAGACTTTAACTCAAGTTTCTTGCTCACTCCCACCTTCCCTCCTAGCTCCCCTTACGCCAGGGATCCAACCCCCCAAACCCCAGCCTTCAGCCTCTTGCTTCTGCCATGGCTGGTCCAGCTTCACATCCACACAGGTGTCCCACAGCTGGCGAGGGAGCAGCTAAGCCCTGTCCTACTCACAGCCCTCCCGCAGTGGACACGAACCACACATCCCTTTGCCGCTGGCCATGCTGTGTGACCCAACATTGCCCACGTCTCTGGCCTCCAGGCTGTGGGGATAAGAAGAATTGTTCAGACTGGGAGAGAATTTGGGGGCTCACTTAACTTCTCTTTACCCTCTGGAGTATACCCTCCAGTTCCACCACTCTTGAGACTGAGTCCGGCTGCCCCCACTTTTTAAATGCAGGGCGTGAGGATGGGGGAGACATCTACCAACATTGCCACCCTGAACATGAATGACGCCCTCAAGGTCAGGGTCAAGGATGGCTGTGACGTGGAGGACCCATGTGCCTCAAGCCCCTGCCCTCCACACAGCCACTGCCGTGACACCTGGGACAGCTACTCCTGCGTCTGTGACAGAGGTGGGGCCCTCACTTCACACCATCGTGGAGGAGCCTGTGGTGGCTACGGTGCCTCTGGGGAAACTGATTTGGGCTGGCCGCTTCCCAGGTCAAACCAGTGAGACGACAGGGCCCCGAGCTGTTTTATGAGAAGTGGCCTCTGTGCCATGCATAGTGACTCGAACCTATAGTGTCAGCACTAGGGAGGAAATACCAGGCGCCACGGCAGGTAAACTGCAAGTCTGAAGTCAGCGTAAGCTATATAGTGAGTTCTGGGCCAGCCTGGGCTGCATGGTGAATTCCAGGCCAGCCTGGGCTACAAAGGTAGACCTCCTTTCGGTCTCCCGACTCCCCTCAGAAAGCCTTTCTACTTGAAAAAGCCTTGCTTTTTCTTTCTCAGCCCAGGGAACATTTGGGACTTTAGTCTCAAAGTGCAGTTAGAATAGTCAGTGTAAAGTGACATATTTGAAAAAGTGACACATTTCACTGGCCACCTTTGAATTCGGTGGGTGGAGAGGCATCGAAGGTATTCATTGATAGCCCCCATCTCCCAGGTGTCTGGAATACCCAGGAGCTACACCCCTACATCCAACCCTCCCCTGGCCCGGGCTGCTTGCCTTCCATGTTTTCCCAGTCTGTCTCCTGTGACCTGGAGGGGAGGCTGCTGCTCCCTCTTGCCGAGCGGCAGGAACTGTCAGCTTCAGGAAGCATGGGATGCAGAGAAGCCTTGATGTAGAGGTCATGCTGGCCCTGTCCCCACAGGCTACTTTGGAAGAAAGTGTGTGGACGCATGTCTCCTGAACCCCTGCAAGCATGTCGCGGCCTGTGTGCGCTCCCCCAACAGTCCTCGAGGCTACTCATGCGAATGTGGGCCCGGCCACTATGGGCAGTACTGTGAGAACAAGTAAGGGAGCCCATGACACTGCCCTGTGGCCCTCTTGGCTTCTGTCCCCATCTTCCCAGAGAGGTACAAACAGATGCCATCCCCACCATGCCTTTATTCGACGCTAACCTGAGGCCCTCACTGGGCTTCTCATGTGCATCTTTAAGATAGATGGAAGCACGGAGAAAAGCATCATTTTAAATAGTATGTTGGTAGACAGAGCCTGGCTGGGCATATGGCCCCCTGAAGGCAGGGATGAGGGCACCAAACTCTGGAGTGTCCTTCATCTGTCACCTTATTTCTCTATCAGAGTCGACCTTCCATGCCCCAAAGGCTGGTGGGGGAACCCGGTGTGTGGTCCTTGTCACTGTGCTGTCAGTCAAGGCTTCGATCCGGACTGCAACAAGACCAACGGCCAATGCCAGTGCAAGGTGAGAAGCCATCAGCCTGTCCCCACCTACCTTAGGCTTGAGCCCAGCAAGCTGGCCATGCATGCACAGTATGGCCTGCATACAAACATGAGTCTACACACATGGACAGATGCGCGTGTGTGTGTGTGTGTGTGTGTGTGTGTGTGTGTGTGTGTGTGAGAGAGATATACTTTTACATACACACATTCACCTATATTCGTATGCACCCCTATATAAGCACAATCATCCTACCTGTACACAGTCACACATACAAACATACACCCATACACGCATGCATTTAAATGTTGGGTTATGCCAGACAGTGGTGGTGCATGCCTTTAATCTGGATACTCAGAAGGCAGAGGCTGATGGACTTCTAAGTTCAAGGCCAGCCTGGTCTACAGAAAGAGAGCTAGGACAGCCGGGGCTACACAGACAAACCCTGTCTTGAAAACCAAAACAAACAAACATATATTGGGTTGCTCACCTGTGCTCTGTGAACACTCTGGGACTTCTTACATCTAAACTGGTTTAGACTGTCCCACTGTGGAATCTAGAAGCCACTGTGGTCTTTCTTCAGCCTCACATCCAGTGAGTAACACCAGATCAAGCCATTTTTGTGCAGGTTGCCACATCTTTGGCATCGACTTTGGTTTTCTTGGTCAGCTGCCGTCCTGGCCTTTTACCAAGCTGGTACTCAGTGATGTCAGATTTTTCAAAATCTGGAGGGCAGGGGATACGGCTTGGAAGGTAGACCTCACACAATCGGCCTTGCACAGACCCTAGATTTGATCCCTGGCAACCCCTGACACCCACACATATACACAAGCCATACCCTATCTTGGTATCCAGACCTAATGCGTGTGCAGCATGGGACACCTGATCTCACAGCTTCTGAATATGCTCCTGTGTGCTTAGCTGCAGCTGTGGGAAGCCCCGTCCCCAACTGCAGGGGCCTCCGGAGTTGCCACTGGAAGACTGCCATTGGGTTTGAGGGGGTAGCAGTAGTCATTCAGTAAGGGATATGCTGTCAAGGAGAAAGGATGAGAACCCAGGGAAGGACACTGTCACCATGGGCTGTGATGCTTTGTCCCTGAGATGCTTGTCCAGTGTCAGTCTTGCAACAGTGATACAGGCCTTGTATACTCTGAGCATCAAGTTGAAATGAGTGTGGTTGGATGTGGCTCAGGCCTGGCCTTGCTTGCTTTGATGGGCAATTGCATCTGTGAGTGGCGGGAAGGAGAGCCATGTAGACAGCATTATGGGGGGAAATGCCTACAGCTTTTTCTCATCGGCACTTAGAGTGGGCAGGCAAAATGGCTCAGCTTTAGAGGCACGTGCGCACTACTGGTCTGAGTTCAATCCCCTGATTCCATAGACTGTAGGTAAGAACAACTCTAGAGTGGCCCTCTGACCTCCCGACACACCACCGTACACACACACACACACACACACACACACACACACACACACACACACGCATGCACGCACACGCAGAAAATAAACGTATTTTTAAGTTAGAGAAAGAGGTTAGTTAGGTGTGGTACTAGACACCTGTAATTCCAGCACACAGGAGGCTGAGGCAAAAGGATTGTGAGTTCAAAGCCAGCCTGGGCTGTGAAGGGAGTCCCTGTCTAGGGGTAAAAAAAAACATTAAGACTTTGGAATAGTTTTGAAATAAGATCCTGTCAAACATGCACAAAGCCCTGAGCTCCATCCCAGTACTTACAAGAAGTGTAAGAAAAGGGTTTTATTACATATATTTATTTACTGTGCATGTGTCATGGTGCACATGGGGAGGTAGGTCAGAGGACAGCTCTGGAGACAGTTCTCTCCCTCCACCTTTATGTAGGTGCTGGGGATTGAACTCAGCCGGCCGGACTTGGGTGGCCAGCACCTTTCCCCACCGAGCCATCTCACTGGCCCCACCTATGACTTTTCCAGGAGAATTACTATAAGCCCCCGGCCCAGGATGCCTGTCTTCCCTGTGACTGCTTCCCCCATGGCTCCCACAGCCGTGCCTGCGACATGGACACCGGCCAGTGTGCCTGCAAGCCTGGCGTTATCGGCCGCCAATGCAACCGCTGCGATAACCCCTTCGCTGAGGTCACCTCACTCGGCTGTGAAGGTCTGTTGTTGTCCCCTGACCCCTTTCTGGTCGCACTGCGGAACAGACCGCCGTGTTTAACGTGTGTGTGCTAGCATGTGCATGTGTGTGCCTGCACATCCCTTGGGCTTGAAGAATCCTGGCAGCCTTTTTTATTTATTTATTTATTTATTTATTTATTTATTTATTTATTTATTT
>CABHPQ010121208.1:0-18893 GCA_902168405.1 Peromyscus aztecus | reverse complement strand
TTTATTTATTTATTTATTTATTTATTTATTTATTTATTTATTTATTTATTTATTTATTTATTTATTTATTTATTTTGAGTTCTTTTGGCCATCTAGAAACCTGATCTTTGTGAGAGGCCCTAGACCAGAGCCTGTTCTAATGTGCATTGTGACTGGAAGGTGCTGGAGGTCACTCTTGTTGGGAGCCCTTGGTGGGTGGAACATAGGACCGGTGCATTTGTGTAGACAGCTGAGCTGGGCCGAATGACTCCTTCCTCTGTCCTCAGTGATCTACAATGGGTGTCCCAGAGCATTTGAGGCTGGCATCTGGTGGCCACAGACGAAGTTTGGGCAGCCAGCAGCGGTGCCATGCCCCAAAGGATCAGTGGGTAAGTCCTGTGCCTGGGTTGCCCTTGGGATAGGAAACCAGTCTGAGGCAGGCTTTTTTTCTGGGCAGGTGGCCTGGGGCATCTAAGCTTTTGAATGTCCACATTGAATGAATGTCATGGGCTACAGAGAGAGCTCCTTGGTTAAGAGCACTGGCTTCTCTTCTCGAGGACCTGAGTTCAATTCTCAGAACTCATACCATCTGTAACTCCAGTTCCAGGGATCTGGCACTCTCTTCTGGCCTCCCTGACACTGGCCATGCAGGTGGTGGTGGTGCACAGATATATATGCAGACAAAACACCCATATGCATTTAATTTGAATTTAAGATATGCCATTAAGGAATGTGTTGGAAAATGACATAAGTTTTCCCTCAGTAGCAAGAGGCAAAACATGAAAGAAACCTAACAGATGAAAATGGCCCGTGACTCACCTCCTTCCACCTGGACACTGGGCTTTGCTACTCTCCGCCTAGGGCCTTGAAAGGTCACCTTGTTGTTTATGGCATCTGTTCTCTGTAAAATGGCAAGGAGTGGTGTCCATGCTGTCTCCAATAAGACCTGTGTGGGGATCTTCAGCACTGGCTCATTGTCTCACAGACTTGCCCATACCCACATGGTTGCTTGTATTGCTGGGAACCCTGAGGGTCTGGCTTTAACTGTCAGGGCAGCTTAGAGTTTTCAGCATGGAAGATGAGAGCATGTGTTGGCCCTGTCCCGTGGCTGTGAATTTGACTGGCATAGCCCCCACCTGGATCCTCATCTGTGCTCCGTGCAAGGGTTGGCCAAGTACATCAGGTCGAGGTGTTCCTGAGTGTCCACCCACAGTCTGAGCATGCTTCTGTTCCCAAGGCAACGCAATTCGGCACTGCAGCGGGGAGAAGGGCTGGCTCCCCCCAGAGCTCTTCAACTGCACCTCAGGCTCCTTTGTGGATCTCAAGGCCGTGGTAGGTCATAGTCATTGCCTTTTGGGTATGTGCTAGAGGAGTTGCATTTGGGTCAGGTATGGCTCCCCAGAGGCCATGAATCTGGAAGCAGATGGAGAAGGGGCAATCCTGGGGCTTCAGAGGCCAGGGGCCAGGCCCCCTCCCTTTACTCAGGTGAGTCAGGCTGGCTTCAAGTAAGTGGGTCTTCTGTCTTCTGCTTCTGGTTCTGTAGACACAGAGTCATCATTGCCACCAAACTCAGACATTGCTCCCACACACTCTTGCCCAGCGGGCCTGTCCTTTTCCTTGCTGCCGTTTGTCAACTCGGGATCCTCACGGGTCTGGGATCTTTGAAGTACTCTCGAGGATACTACCGAGTAGAGAATTTGGCGGGAAGGGCCGCAACCAATGAAATCCGCTTGCAAACGTCGCCATTTCCTTTTTGTGCCAGAATGAGAAGCTGAGCCGAAATGAGACCAGGATGGATGGAGACAGGTCCCTGAGGCTGGCAAAGGCCCTGAGGAACGCCACACGGCACAATGGTACGCTCTTTGGCAATGATGTGCGCACGGCCTACCAGCTGTTGGTCCGCGTCCTGAAGCATGAGAGCCACCAGCAGGGCTTCGACTTGGCGGCCACTCGTGAGGCTGATTTCCATGAGGTAAGAGGAGGGTGACCCTCGTGCAGCGGAAGTTGTTGGGTCAGGAGCCGGGCTCAGCTGGTGAAGCGTAGCATGGGGTCCTGTCCAGGCATCCCTTCGTTTCGGGTGTGAGAAAGCCTCATTAGTGCTGTGACTAGGCAAGGGAGGACCACAGCCTCACAGCAGCAATGCTAACAGTTAGGGACCACTGAGTAGGCCCAGTGTTATGAGTGGCGTGTATTTTAGCTATGCACATTTTCCTACCACTTGACAGATAAGGAAACTGAGGCACGTGGAGCTTAGGGTTTGCCCAAGGGCACAGTTTGAGAATGGCAGAGCCTAGTGATAGGCTCTTCAGCCTCCTACTGATGCCTCCTACCAAGGCCCTCTGCTCCAGGTCATCTAAGCCCCACATCCCATACCATGCTGAACGCTGTTTCACATACACCCTGGTGGGGTGGATATAGATGTGGGGCATCACCCCATAATTATGTCCGCATCTGGCCTCGCCACACTTCCATCCTCAGCATAGTACACTGTTCCCTTCCCTGGTTTACCCATGTGGTCTAAAATGAAGGGGCATCCCTGCCTGTCTTCCCCCTTAGTGTCTGGGGGTGTGCCCTGACCCCCACCCCCACCCCAGGAGCAGGGCACGCTCCTGGTAGAGTCTCTGATGTTCATTTGTAGCCCTGCTTCCCTCCCTTCCCCTGGCATGGTCCTCACACCCTTCTGGCAGTTCTGTCCTCCGATGTTGACTTGTAGCCTTGTTCTCCTGGCCCAGCTCAGTCCTGGTCAGCTCATGGCTGTCTAGGAGATGGTTTGCTCCATCTCAGGACCAGGCATCTGAGGACAGAAGACTGAATACCATCTATCTGTCTGTCTGTCTGTCTAGGATGTTGTCTACACAGGCAGTGCCCTCCTGGCCCCAGCTACACAGGCAGCATGGGAACAGATCCAGCGGAGTGAGGGGGGCGCCGCGCAGCTGCTCCGGCACTTCGAGGCGTACTTCAGCAATGTGGCACGGAATGTGAAACGGACCTATCTGAGACCCTTCGTCATCGTCACCGCCAACATGAGTACGGACTGACCTGTGGGAGGGCAGAGCACCTCAAGGCAAAACCCCAGGGACTTGGGGTCATTCTGTCCAGAAGCTGACCCCTGACAGTCAAGTGGGTGGGGATACAGCCTCCGCCCAGGCACTCTGTAGAAAAGTGAGTCAGCAGCCTGGCCTCTAGTTTCTTGTCTATTAAAACGGGAGAAGTTGCCCAACCCGAAAGACATCCACAATCGCCGATGTCATTCCTGGGGTCCTTGGAGTCCAGCCGACCTTTCAGACATCTGGGTTTGGGATTCCCCACAGTGCAGCCTGTCTGGGGACAATATCCCCCTTCCCCCGTTCACCACAGATGAAAGTACGTGCATGCAAGGGACATGTGGGGATGGAGGTGCAGGCTTTCCCACCCTGGGCCAGACCCTAAGCAGTCAGTGCTACCAGCACACCCATGGCCCATGTTACCTCAAACGCTAGTACACACTGCTCTGGGCTTGGGAGTTTAACTGTCCTGATTCCTTCAAGCAGAGAAAGTCCCAGGTTGATGAAATCAGTTCCCAACCTGTCCAGACAAAGCTGGCAAGAAGTCCCCACGTCCCGGGGATCTCCATCCCACAGAGAGAGTTCCTCTAACTAGGGATGGGGCCGGCAACATTGCTGATGCTGACCCTCTGAGATGCCCTACCCCACACCATAAGCATTTCTTCCTGCCCCTCACTCCTCCTGCAGTGGCTCAAGGGTACTGTCCTAGCAGTGAGTTTTTTGAGTTCTTTTGTTCTTTTGAGACAGGGTCTCACTATGCGTCTCAGGCCGTCCTGGAACTCACTCTGTAGACCAGGTTGTCCCGGAACTCTCAAATCCACCTGCCTCTGCCTCCTGTGTGCTGGGTTTAAAGGCATGTATGCTTAGCTTTTAGCAGGGAGTCTTACACGGGGCAAGATGGTCTGAGGAGACCCCTGGCACATCCCAGCATGACTCTACCTCTCTGTCAGAGTGGTGGTGGCCAGCACCAGCTGAGGGATAGCTTGACTCTGTGTCCCATCGGGGCTGTAGGTGTTTCTACAAGGCAGAGAGCAGACAGACAGGGTGAGCCCGTGCTGCAGAGCTTGCTCAGTCAACTGTGTCTGTTTCACCAGCTCTGCCTCTGTCTGTCTCCACCACCTGGAAAGGCTGCGGGGATGGCACAGCTCATGGAACAGAGCGGGACAGTACCTCTCCCAGCCACGTTGTGGCTGGTCTTGCCCCTCATGTTCCGTCCCACCAGAGCCATGCAAGACAGGGCCAGCTGCCACCATAAAGAGCCAGGTGGCCACACTCTGCCTTGTGTGGCCCTCCGGTGTCCCGTTGTGTGACTTTGAGTAGGTTCCCTAGAGACCGTGGCTCCTGTTGAAACCACAGTTATCATTTCCAAACTGGGGGTTCAAGAAAGCTCGGGCATTTGGGGGTGAGTAAAGGAATTGTCCCAGTTCTTGCAGTTGACATCTTCGACAAGTTTAACTTCACCGGTGCCCAGGTGCCGAGGTTTGAGGACATTCGGGAAGAGTTTCCAAGGGAGTTGGCGTCCTCCGTGTCCTTCCCAGCTGACACCTTCAAACCACCCGAGAAAAAAGGTGAAGCCACCTAGAAGCCCCTTGTTGCCTTGGGTGTCTCCATCCTTTCAGGAGGGAGTGACCCTCTAAGAGTCCTGAGTGTGCCCCGACAAGTCATGGAGCAAGCTGGTCTGAGTGATGTTCAGGCATCGTCAATAAATACTGTGAGAGGTTCTCATGGATGTAGGACCGAGCTCAGAACAGGCCCCATCTTCCAAGCTGTATATGGTTACATGTTTTGTTCACAGCTAACTACAGAAGTGATTGTGTTGTGTGTGAGCTTAAGAGCATTAGCTATGAGTGTCTCTTACATGCAAGTGTGTGTATATTCTATCTATGCATGGGTGTGTATGTTCCTGATGTGCATATGTGTGGTATTCTGTGTCTATACATGTATATGTTGTGTATATATTCAGTATGTTTATGTGCGTGTTAATATGTTAATATGTGTGTGCATATGTGTGTATAGCCAGTATGTGTATATGCGCATATATTAATGTTCATATATGTGTATGTTCAGAATGTTTGTATTTGTGTATATGTTAGTGTGCATGTGTGTGTATTCAGTATGTTTATTTATACACATATTAATATGCATATATATGTACGCACATGTTTGTATTCCAGGTGTGCATGTGTATATGTGTACATGTGTATATTCTGTGTGCATATGTTTATATCCTGTGTGTACATATATTCCATGTGCATGCGTGTATGCATATGAACATTCTATGCATGCACATATACATATATGTATTGCCTACGTTGTGCACAGGTCCACTGTTCTTATGTGTGTGTGCATGTGTCTGTCCCTTAGCGTTGTTACCTAGAAGAGGACTCTGTCTCTGCGACACCATCAAGTCACCTATCTGCTCCTGAGGCATGGCTCAGGGAAACCCAGTTTGCCATGAACACTCCCACGGAAGGAATCCCATACTGTCCTGTCCCTAATTCCACATAGCCCTGCGAGTGGCATTTTATTGATTGTGCCAAGTCTGAAAGCTGCTAAAACAGTAGGGTTGGCTGGCACAGTACCACACTCCCCGGTGGTTAGGCAGCGTATTGTCTGATAGGTCGACTCTTAGGACAGAGCCGGACTCAGGCAGGGAGTAGACCCATCCCTTCCACACCCAACCCAGGGAACATGACAACATCTCTCTCCCTGTCCTCTCCCTCACCAAGCCCAGGTCCTGGGACAGCCAGACCCACACCAGAATCACCCCCATCATGGCTGCTTCAGCGAGTTGCAAGACACTGTAGGCTTGGGCATCCCAAATATGTGCTTATGTGTGGGGTCTATACATGGCCTCTCTCATGTCCAGTTGAAAACAGGTCTGCATTTAGCATGAAGTTAGAAAGCACAGGGCACAGAACCCATGTGTGTGCAGAAGGCCCCTGTCTCCTCCAGCAATTCCTAGCACTGCTAAGACCCCAGCCACCCGCCACATGACATTATTGCCACTTTAAACACCCTGTCCGGAGGCGTCTGCTACATTCCCAGCGTAGCTCAGCCTCCCCAGCCCTTCCTCTTGTTGATAGGAAACTAGCCACTGGTCACTAACAACGCCAACCCCAGTGGCCACTGTGCTGCTTCCTGTCTGTAAATTTGGACAGTCTGTGGACACGTCTTCATATCTGTGTGCTGTTCTTCTAACTCATACCCAAAGGTAGAACTACCGGGCCATGGGCTACTAATGTGTGGCTTTTGAGGAGACTCCATGTTAGTTCCCATCTGCCAATTTATTTATTTATTTTTAATTTTTATTTTTAATTTTTATTTATTTGGTTTTCCAAGACAAAGTTTCTCTATATAACAGTCCTGCTGTCCTCGAACTTGCTCTGTAGATCAGGCTGGCCTTGAACTCACAGAGATTCGCCTGCCTCTGCCTCCCAAGTTCTGGGATTAAAGGCGTGTACCACCACCACCTGACTCCATCTCCCAATTTTAAGAGTGTAGAAACTTTGGCCCAGGAGCCTGCCCTGAGTCTTCACACTCTGTTCTCACATTGCAGAAGGCCCCATGGTGAGGCCGGCCGGCCGGAGGACGGCACCACAGACAGCACAACCGGAACCCAGGGCTGAGAGAGAAACCTCATTCAGCAGGCAGAGGAGACACCCCGATGAACCCGGCCAGTTTGCCGTCGCCCTGGTCATCATCTACCGGACCTTGGGTCAGCTGCTGCCTGAACACTATGACCCCGACCACCGCAGCCTCCGGTGAGACCCGGGTGCAGGGACCTTGAGGGGACCTATTTCTCCAGCACCCCGAGTCCTCCATGAGTCAAAGTCCTAATCGCCCGCTGTCACCCCCAAAAACATTACGCCATGACCCTGGCCTGCAGTGACTGCCAAGGAGAGGTCCCGTGCCTGCCACGGTGCTGTGCCCTGGGATGGTGCATGTCCTCTGCCTCAGTTCGTCCTTGTATTTATGCTCACATGTTCCTTTGTGTGCACAACCGTGTGCCTCTGGGGGCTCTATTCTGTCCCCCACACCACACCCAGAGGCTGTCATGGGTGATAGATACCCTACCTATAGGTGCATCTGCCCTCTGCTGGCCCAGTTCCGAGGGCCACCCAGCCAGCGTGCTGGACAGTGCATGTTGCCCCCAAACAGAAGAAGGCTGCACACAGGCCATGTTTCTCAGCTGCTGTAGCTTGTGGGCGCTTCCTTGTCTCCCATTCCTTGTTTTTGCTTCATGCTTAGAGATGGGTGACTGGGTTCCCAGGCTGTGGTCACTTAACCAGATTCCCTGTGTGGCCATGCTACTGCTCCCAGTGTCACCACCACATGTCATGGCATCTGACATCTTGCAGAGACACACCTGCTCTGCAAAGTTTCTAAAGCCCCCTCCCCCTGGGGGTGACAAGTCTCCCTGTACTTTTTTTGTTTTGTTTTGTTTTTCAAGACAGGGTTTCTCTGTGTAACTGGCTGCCCTGGAACTCACTTTGTAGCGCAGGCTGGCCTCGAACTCACAGAGGCCTGCCTCCACCTCCCGAGTGCTGGGATTAAAGGCATGCACCACACACACATACACACACACACACACACACAGACACGCACGCACGCACGCGTGCGCACCCGGCTCCTCTCCCTGTACTCTTGAGAATACCAGCAGTGCAGCCCAGACCCTCCCGAGGGCGCTGCTGTGATCTGTGTCCACGGCCTGTGTTTCAGTCGCTCATTTGACCAAGTCGTCATAGTGTCTGGACTCAGGTTCTCACAGCACGTGAATTAATCATGTTTATCCCTGTGATCATCCCTCTCTGCCACAGACTGCCTAACCGGCCCGTCATCAACACCCCAGTAGTGAGTGCTATGGTGTACAGTGAGGGGACCCCACTCCCCAGCTCTCTGCAGAGGCCCGTCCTGGTGGAGTTTGCCCTGTTGGAGACCGAGGAGCGGAGCAAGCCTGTCTGTGTATTCTGGAACCACTCCCTTGAGTAAGTGGGTCCCCAAGAACCTGCAAGCAACCTCTTCTATGGGAGCCCTGTGTTTGGACGGGAGGACCTTGCTGAGTTCAGAAGGTTCATTTGGCAGAAGGAAGGCTATGTTTTCTGGGCTCTTACTCCCCTTCCAGGGCTTAACAAGCTAGGAAGCTTCCCCCATTTTGCCTCTAAGAGTGTCAGTGTGTGCCCACATGTGTGTGCGCATACACATGTGTGGGCACATACATAAATCCGTGTGCATGTTGAGGAATTACTCATATTCTCATGGAAAAACATAGACTTACACATACATACTCCACAAGAATGTGCACACATAATATAGACGTGATCCATGTGCAACAATACATAGATCCGTGCATGTATACACATGCAGGAATACGTAGGGCATGTACAGAGATGTACACATAATACTCAAACAGAAACAGGCATGCACACACAAGGCTCCCTCAAGGAGGCCGTGGTGGAGATGGGCTGCTCACCTATAGAACACCTGCAATATTGTGGTCCAAACAAGCACCCATTTCTCTGCCAGGTAAGGCCACTTGCAGGTTATAGGACTCAGAAATGGACACATGCACGGAAGTCGTGGTGCTGGTCCCAGGCTGTCCCCTGCCAGCAGGGTTTGTTTGGCCTGTCTCTGGAGCCATCAGAGATAACTCCAAGAATGACCAGATTCATGATGTATCGCACCTGCAATCAAGGAAGGGAGGTGGTTGATTTTAAAAGACGTAAGATGCTATTTCCCTGTACCTATGTGACACTGGATTCCATCTGTGGCTAAAGCCAATGGGATCATCACATTTGTCTTTTTAGCGGCAGTGGGAGATGCCAGGCCTTCACTTCCTTGCCTTGCTCTTCGACCTCATTGTGGTCAGCCTTCCATAGAGGGACTCAGTCTGGTGGAATAAGGAAGTGCTGGAATAGCCCTGGTCTCCAGGCTTGGCACACGGTCTAAAATGAAAAGTATCAGTGCTTTTCTTCATCACGGGGAGCCAAAACCCAAGCCCTCTCTGCATGTCTAAAGCTGGCCCTGGATGTTGTACATCTGTAAGCTCCTACCACAGGGACATTTCCCACCTCACGGTCCCCCAGGATTGAACAGAGAGCTATGCTACCACGTGAGTCTGTGCTGGGTGTCCAAGGCACATGCTCGGGCAAGAGCATTCATCTTTTCCTGTCTTGGTACTTTCCAAAGGCCATTTACAAGTGAGCTCATTGAGTCTGGGGCATAATAGATCTTGGGCTCACAAAGGGGAGAGTGAAGGGAAGCGTTGATGTCTGGTGTGTGGGCCCCACGGCGACCAGGCATGGCTGACTGTCCCCGGCTATTTGTTTGAATAATGGCAATTAGCAGGGGCTCTAGTGATCTGCCCCCTGCTTTATGTTGCTGCCATTATCCCCTGAACTTGAGTGCTCGTGGCAAAGCGCTGCAACCGTCACACCCCATTTTACAGATGAGTAAACTGAGGATCAGAGGGATTATAGGACTTTCCCAGAGCCGCAGAGGGCAGGGCCCTCGTAACAACTTGTTATTTGGGGCTTTCCATCAGTGAAACAGCAACACTAATTGGACCCTGGCTTCCAGGCAGCTCCTGTAAAACATTGTGCAACGTGAACATGAAAGTAGACAATGGAGAGATGTTTATTGCTGAGGCCATTGAGGCTCCCAGTATGGCTGGTGAACAAAGAGGGCTGCCTCAGCCTTGGCGGCTGCCTCTGGACACAGGGTCTATTCTCTTTGGGGTTTTCTGTATCTGGCATATAACCTTTGAAGTTGAGAGGCTCTCACGAGAGCCCAGACCAGCTATGAAATGGTAAAGGAAAGCTTTCACACAGTGCTAAGTGGCTGTAAGGGTTGTGTCCTTGGTGACAGTGGCCATCGCCCTCATCTTCAGTGTGGTGAAGAAGGGGAAAGGTTTGGCCTAGGAGCTGACGGCGAGGTGGTGAGACTCGGCACCCCATGGGTGGATGTTCTCTGCTCTTGGCCATTCCTTCCCAACCAGATCCAGCGATATCAGGACGGCCTCAGAGACCCTGGGGCTGGGCGAAGACAGCTCCTGGGTTACCTCAGTGGTAGATGGAACAGACTCACCCCTTTCTCTCTTCTCCACAGCATCGGTGGGACTGGAGGGTGGTCGGCTAAGGGCTGTGAGCTACTGTCAAGGAACCGGACCCACGTCACATGCCAGTGTAGCCACTCAGCCAGCTGCGCGGTGCTCATGGACATTTCCAGGCGTGAGGTGGGCATTTCACCACTACCCACCCCTTCAGCAAGCCTGGGGACTAATCCATATGGCAACTGGAATGACCTAGTCCCTAAGCCATCCCCCCAAGGCCCTCATATCATTGTGGGTTGAGCAAACCAAATGTGCCCCTTGAAAGTTGTGTTCTACCAACTGTTTGAAGAGGTCTGTGAGAAAACCTTGAAGGGGTTTTAGGGGCCAGCAAGATGTCTCAGTAGCTAAAGGTGCCTGATGACCTGAGTTCCACCCCCAGGGCCCACACTGTGGACAGAGAGAACCAGCTCCTGCCAATTGTCCTCTGACCTCCACATAGCGTTGTGGCAAGCATCTGTGCACGTGCACACAAACGTACATACATAAATGTAATTTTTTAAAAGGGAAAGTTAAAATTTTTAAAAGGGAAACAGGACATGGCCTGTAATCCCAACACTCAGGAGTTTAAGCAGATTGCTGTGAGTTCAAGGTCAACCAGCAACAGAGTGAGACCCTGTCTAAACAAACAAGTAAACAAAAAACGTTTTCAAAGAGCCCAGGCTATAAAGGTACTAGCTGTAAAGGTGTTAGATGGTGTCTTACGGTTTCTATTGCGGTGATGAAACACCACAGCCAAATGAACTTGGGGAGAAAAGGGTTTATTTGGCTTATAGTTCCCTATCATACATAGTCCATCATCAAAGGAAGTTGGGACAGGAACTCTAGGTAGGAACCTGGAGACAGGAACTGAAGTAGAGGCCATGGAGGAGTTTTGCTTACTGGCCTGCTTAGCCTGCTTTCTTACAGAACCTAGGACCAGCAGCCCAGGGGTAGCACCACCCACAGTGGGCTAGGTCCTTCTGCATAAATCATTACTCAAGGAAATGCCCAACAGACTTGCCCACAGGCATCTTAGGGAGGCATTTACTGAATTAAGATTTTCCTCTTCCCAGATCTGTCTAGGTTTTTGTCAACTTGACAGAAATCAACTAGCACAGTGGTAAAACCTACCCTCAGGCTCAGAAGTTTCTAGAATGTTACCTCCTCTCAGGGCAGGGTCCCCCAGCCATGCTGGATTGGGCTGCTTCTGCACCCACTTTGAATGTCTCTCAGGCCACACACTGTCCCCCCAGGAACAAAGGTGTGAGGAGAGGAAGCCACTGACAGGGAGAGGATGATACCTTTGGTATCTTCAGCAGCTTGAGAATGTGAGCTGGCCATTGTGGTGTGATTGATGCCTGGGGTAGTAGGCTCTGAGCAGCCATGGTACACAGCTCCGTCACCGCCGCCACCTGGAAGGTACTGGATAACCTGTACCCAAAATGCCAAAACTCTTTAGCCACACTAAGCATATGCCTGGAGACTCAGAACGGTCCATCTCATGTATGCTTTACGTTAGGCACCCTCGGTTGCCACAGGCTGTATGCTGAGGGTGAGAAGGAAGAACCAGCTGCAGGATTCTATGGCCAAAGATGACCATCTAGGCCTCAAGTTACTAGAGCTGAAGTTCCAGGCTGTCTAGTCAGGATACCGAGGGAGCTTAGACTCTCCCAGCTTCATTGATCCGTATGAATTCATCCGCTTACCTTGTGCTCATTCTCCTCGTGGGTTCTGTCTGAGGACCACATGAAATAATGCAGCCATGGAGAGGTGACGAGCTCCTACCATGTATTAAGTAGCAGCGGGAGGTGCTATGTCACAAGTTGCCCAGTCTCCTTGTAAAGCGTCTGCTGTGACTGTTGGCTGAGTTGGGTTGCAGGGGCAGTGTTATGGAGACATGTGGGGTTTGCACAAACTGAGTCCCCTTGGCAGATCTCCAGCTTAGGATTGCAATGACTGTCTTGGTCACTTCTAATAGTGGGATTTATGTCGGAGGGTTTCTCTGTGTAGTGTTGGTGCCTGTCCTGGATCTCACTCTGTAGACCAGGCTGGCCTCGAACTTACAGAGATCCACCTGGCTCTGCTTCCCGAGTGCTGGGATTAAAGGGGTGCACCACCACGGCCCAGCTATGTAGGAGGGTTTTTTTTAAAAAAATTTTTAGGCGGGGGGAAGTAATCTCATTATGTAGACCAGATTAGCCTCGAACTCACAGAAATCTATCTGCCTCTTGAGGACTGAGATTAAATGTGTATGCCACACTGGCGAAAGTATATAACACATGGGCTAGTAGCATTAGTATATCCCCATGTTGGTAGCTGTTGCCACCACTGATCCATCCCCAGAGTTCACTCAGCATCCCAAACTAGTCATCTGGCCCCCTGCCAGCCTGTGATATCTGACGCCCATCACTGTGTTTTGTCTGTGTTATTCAAACGTCAGAACCCACTCCTCACTTCTCTTTAACCAACCCACCTGCAGCATGGGGAGGTTCTACCCCTGAAGATCATCACCTATGCCGCCCTGTCCTTGTCCCTGGTGGCCCTCCTGGTGGCCTTCGTCCTGCTCTCCCTTGTCAGAACGCTGCGCTCCAACCTGCACAGCATTCACAAGAACCTCATCGGGGCACTGTTCTTCTCCCAGCTCATCTTCATGGTCGGGATCAACCAGACCGAGAACCCGGTAAGACACCCTACCCCCGAGCCTGCCACAGGAACTAAGGGATGTCACTCGGGCACGCTGTCACCTGGGTGTGCTCTCAGTCCTCTTGGAGCAGTGGAAGAGTCCTACCTGCCTTGTGAGGGCATTGTGTCAGGGAATCTCTGGGGAAGCCGAGGCTTTATGACCTATGGAGACCTCCAAGGGCACCCATGGGGTCCTCCAAAGGCCACACACACAGTGAGTCTCACCCTCTTGACATGGGCATTAGTGATTTCATAGGTGGTATTCTGGTTCTGGTTCTTGCTGTGAGAAAACACCCTGGGAAAAAAAAGCAACTTAAGGGAGCGAGGGTTTATTTGGTTCATGATTGCAGGCCATAGTCAGTCATTGTGAGGAAGCCAAAGGCAGGAACTCAAGACTGCTAGTCCCTTCACATCCAAGAGCAGAGAGAGAATAAATGCAAGCATGTCTAGTACTCAGCCATCTTTCTCTACTCTTATATAATCCAAGGCCCCCTGCCTAGAGAATGATGCCACCCACTGTGGGCTAGGTTTTCTCCCATCTATTAACAGTCAAGAAAATCCTCCCTTCCCCCACAGGCCCACAGTTCTACCTGACCTTGACAGTCTCCCATTGAGTCTGTTTTCCTAGGTGAATCTAACTTGTGTCAAGTTGACAATTAGAATTAACGATCAAGGCGCTATAGTCATGTGCTAAATCCCAGAGTCCCGTGGGTTACAGTAGCTTTAGTGGATAGTGGTACACAGGTTCCCTACCCCTCTGTTGTCTCCACGTCCATGACAGCCCTGGGCTTTGCTCAAGGAGCAGCCAATGCAAAGAGCAAGGAAGTGGTTTCTGGAGATGTATAGGACCAAAGAAGAGGAAGGAACCTGCTGAGCGAACAGGTGGGGAAGAGGAGGAAAGGAGAGGAAAGACAGGGAACCTCCAGTTGATATGATTAAATGCAGCGATGTTGCGTGTTGGGTAGGTTTGTTGAATGTTGCCTTGGATCCTGGAGAACTGTATGAGCCTGAGAGGTGTTGCAGAACCTCACAGAGGTCCTGGCGGCTCATGGCAGTCATGCACTCCATGCTCTAGAGGTCACCAGGGTAGAGTAGTGTCCAGACTGGAGAGCCTCCTGATGTTAGCGTTCATGTCTCCAGATGTTAGCATGCAGAACCTAAGTGTTGTGGAGGAAGGACATGGAAAGCAATGGGAATCCTTACCTGTACCTACACAGCTGGATCTGTGGCCAGCATGCTCTCACTAGCAAGGCCTGTCCAGGCACAGCTCCCGGGCACATACTCGTCTCTGACACGGGTGATTGGTGGAATTGGCCACTGCTATACAGATAGCCCACAGGAGGGACATTTGAAAGCGGCACCGAGATTGACAGTCATGAGATGTGACAGAGTGCCAGCTTAGACAAAGCCAAGGATCTCTGATTATGAGACTGAAGACAATGGTTGTACCAGGGACAGAGGGCAGCTATGGAATGATCACAAGGGTCTACACACTGGGACAGTAGATGCCTGCTGTTTTATGTACCTGGTAAAACAAACTCAAAATACACCTCTGGAAGACACAAGCTTAAGAAAATTTTCTAGGAATCTTACAGAAGGAAAAGTGTTACTGGAAATATCATGTCTGACCTTGCAGACTGGGCAAGATGGCGCAGTGGGTGATGGTCCCTGCTGCCAAGCCTGACGACCTGAGTTCATTCCCCAGGATCCCCACAGTGGCAGGAGAGAGCACACTCCCATCAGTTGTCTTTTTCACTTCCACACATGTACCCGTGGCATGCATGCTCTACACACATGCACACTCAAAATAAGTAAATGTGATTTAAAATAATAATTCACAGGGTATAGTAAAATCAAATAAAGGGTTGAAATCATGTTGCTGATGTTAGAATAAAGGTAGTGGGGGCTGGAGAGAATGGCTCAGAGGTTAAGAGCCTTTCCAGAGGACCTGGGTTCCATTCTCAACAACCACTGGTGGCTCACCACCATCTGTACCTCCAGTTCCAGGGGTCCAGCACCCTCTTCTGACCTCCATGGGCACTGCACACACATGGTGCACGTACAAGCAGACAAAACACCCATATACATAAAAATCAACATATTTTTTAAAGGGAGCCTGAAATCCAGTGAGCTAAGGGTCTTTAGCAAAAGAACATTGGGTCCTTGAGGAGGTTTGGAAAGGGAAGAATAAGGCAGAAACCAAGTGGAGAAGAAGGGGATAAGAAGATTAAATAGTCATAAGGTGTTATTTGAAGGGGAAATTCTCTAGCGGGGAAAAAGCGCAAATCACAGACACTGGGGCTGAGACAGGAGGCAGGAAGGCAGCTTGAACAGTTTGGGGCAACACAGTTGAACCATGGCTGAGTGGTTGCGTTCTCATCTAAGATAAGGAAGGCTGGCACTGGGGATGCATCAGTATCTGTATGTAGATAACAGAACCCAGCTGGGTTTATCTTAGGACAGACGTGAAGATGATTTAGTAGCATGTAAACCTATAAATGTCACTCTCATCACCACATATAAGGAATGATCCAAGTTTCCTTCGCTGTTGGGACGCAGGGGCTGATGTAGCCCGAGTGGGCGTGAGTCAGCCGAGGCCCAGCATGAACTTGAAGTCAGACTCTCTGGCTTCCACCTCTGGAGTGTTTGGGATTATAGGCCCTTGTGCCTGCACTCCCTGATTTTGGCAGTGTTGGGGATTGAACAAACCTAGGGCCTCTGGTATAAGGCCCTCTAACCACTAAGCTACATCCCTAACACTACATTTAAGGAGAAAATATTTCTTCTTAATGCAGAAAAAGATAGATAATTTTTATACTCTTCCATGATTAGAAAGAAGGGGGCGGGAGAAACCCCCCTTTGAACAAACTAGAAAAGGGAGCTCCTTAACCTAGGACAAGGACCATCACACAAACACACTAGCACAGCAGTGGAGGGAACCAGTAGGAGGCCTTAGCTGTGGTTCCAAATGCAGGAACCTACCTTACTACAATTTTTTATTCACTAAGGTGTGGTGGTTATTCCTAGAGAAAGGTCTCGATGGGGCCACATATAGAAAGAATGAAAACTCTTGACATACTGGATTCCACAGAAAATTCTAAAACAACCTGCAGATAAAATCCTGGGGACAATTTGGGAAGTTCAGCAGCCTGAGTATAAGGACAGCTGCACTCCTGTGCACTGTCCGGAGCATCTGAATGTGAGGAGCGGAGGAGTGGAAGGGTATGGGCATCCGTGTGAGAGCCGACTAAATCTGGCTGTGAAGGAATGGAGAGCTGGCTCTGACTGAGCTACGTGGAGCGGGTCTGGAGAGCTTTTATAGTCCATTGGTGATGGTGGCTCCGGGAGGGACAGACTGGTGTCCAGAGATGATGTCTCAGGAAAAAAGAGAGCAGCCCTGAGGAGGTAACCCAGGTCCCCACTACTGCTGACAGTGTCAAGGTCTTTAATGACTTGACGGAAGGCAAAATTGTAGGACACAATGGGGTTGTGACCTTGGGTGGTCCCAGCTAACCCGCTGTGGGTTTCCATATATCCACATGAGAATTATATGTGAGGTCCAGCCCACTTGTTGGGAATTTGGGGAGGGAGGGTGATTACAGGTCAGCTCTGCTCCTGTGAGAACTTTGTTAGAAGCTCACTTACAGGGTCCACCCGTTAACCTCCTGGAGCTGAGAGGCAGATGCGTAAGAAAAGACGGTCTTGACAAACAGGGTCACCCACAGGGCCACTCAGGTGGAGGTGGTAGAGTCAGAGTAGGAGGTACTTGGCCCTCGGTGCCACCTCCCTGTAGACCCCAAGGAGGCCTCTGCCATGTAGACTTTTAACTACCAGAGGTGAGGAATATCATTCTCCCATCTGAAGTTTGTTGCCTGCCCTGGACTTGCCCTGTAGGGTACTCTGTGTGTATGTTGTTTCACACCTGTCACTGAACGGTGACTGACAGCCTAGAGTGTTCAAGGTCAGCAGCCCTTCACTTGTGCGTGCAGTGACCCAGACTTTCCGGGGTTACCCTGACCTAGACACCATCACGCTTGCTTGCAGCAGCCTCTGGTGCAGGGTGGTGCCCTATGCGGTGCTGATGCTGCAGTTAGCTGTTCCTGCAGCCTCGCTCTGGTCCCCCAGGGGTGGGTACTACAGCTGGGTTCCTTTCTACATGGACTTGTCTTGGATCCTGTGGCTACCAAACCAAAAGACATGTCAGATGAGGTAGCGTCTGCACAGGGCACTTCCTCCTGCGTATGTTGTAGTGTCCCTGGGTTGCTTGATAGCAATGTGAGGCAAGCGCTGTGTGACTAAGGGTTGGGCTGTACTGTTTAGAAAAGGGTGAAGAGGGAATGACGCACACTTAGTACAGGTGGAATGCTTTTTACCCTAAACGTTGGCCATCTTTGGATGCAGAGCCCTTGGATATAAAAATGCAACTATACATTCAATCTACCAGGATTCAGGAATACCTCCCACCCTCTACCTGTTGGCCGGTTGTGAGCTGGGTCAGGGAAAGGGGTTGTGTGAGACTACCCAGTGCTGCCCACTGGAAGGTGTCCAGGAAAGATGCAGGAATAGGCCCATTCCATGAAACAATCCATCAGTACCCTGGGGGCGGGGGGCGGGGGGCACTTGACAGAATGCCATCTTCTGTGTATGGGCTCTATCATTCCCTAAAGTGCCATGGCAATCAGCCAGAGCTCTGTGCTCCAGCACAGGCCTGGTAGTTGAGGCCCAGAACAGAGGCCAGGGTGGGAAAGGGGAAGGGTTGGGGTAGTTTTAAGGGCTCTGGGGTGGAGGAGGGTAGATGCAGCTGCCGGGATGGGACGAGTAGGTGGCAGCTGGCCAGGGCACAAAACACAGAGTCCAGGCATGGAGACTTGAACTCCAACCCAGGCTCTGAGATAGGAGCGGAAGAAGGCTGCAAAGCTGGAGTTCCCCCGGCAAGCACAGACAACTTCCTGAGTGGCCAGAACCCTCAGGAGAGAGGGCAGACCCTGCTACCCCCTAGGCACACTTTTCCAGGCTGTCCTCGACCTAGTCCCATTGATGAACTTGGTGGCTTTCCTGCAGGGTCACAGAAGCACAGGGCTGGATTAAGAACAAGGACCAAACTTCCCTGCCACTTCCTGAGCCAGGACTTATCCCTCACAGGCATGGACTCAGGAGGCCCAACCTCCTCCGCATGCATAGCCTGGGTGCAGGCTCAGGAAGCTGAGATTCCTTTTGGGTCCTGTAGCTGTGCTTCCCCAAGGTCTGGGTAGAGGAAAGTCATCGGCTGCAGGCCACTCCCTGCAACTAAGTATGGCGTGTGGAGCATTGAGAGGCCACCGCTCATTTGACTCAGCGCCTGCCTGAAATGAAAGCTTTCCGGGCACCACTGAGCACAGACCAGGCAAATGCATCCTGGGAGGAAGGTGAATGGTGGCCGGGGCTTGGCATGGTGCCTGGGTTTTATCTAAACTCACAGTCCTATCTCTGGGCGAGGCTGTTTATCTCTCAGAAGCCTGACAGGCTGAAATGATTTAGTGTGTGTTTGTTCTGTTCTGGAAAAGCAAGTATGTTTAGTGTGGACGTGTGAACACACAAGCCCACCAGGTCCTACTGTCAATTTCTAGACCTTTTTTCAAACGGTGTTTTTTGTTTGTTTGAGGGTTTACTTTTGCACCACTTAAAGCAACAGCCAGCCAACCTTCTCACCCTCGCCCTCCAACTGAACCCGCTGCACTTCCCACTCAGGAAATGGCACATGGTGTGGGTTGATCCAGCTCAGGCTTGCCCCTCGAGGCTGGCATTCTGATGCCAGCAGAGGGCATGGCCCAGCTGGGGCACTGTTTTGTCTTCGGCTTTGCATTGTAGGTGACAAGTGTTGATGTTTACATAAGTCCCTCGTACTGTCTGGGTGTCATTTCCGGAGAGCACCTGGCCCTTGGAGGTTGACCTGGCAGCGGGTGGTCCTGTCATGGCACCCTCCAGCCTCTGCTCGGCTGACCTTCCTCAGAGTGCAGTGACCTGGTATTCGAACATAGCCACATCTGGTAGGAGGTTGAGTGGTGGCTCCCCTCCTACCTGTGTGAATCTGTGAGGGGGATCTTCCCAGAGAAGACACT
>CABHPQ010121206.1:11265-23980 GCA_902168405.1 Peromyscus aztecus | reverse complement strand
TTTTTTTTTTTTTTGCTAGCCTGAGACAAGTACATTTTTCTCTGAAATCCACAGTGATATCCACATGTAAATCATGACAGTGACACTCAGGAAACTGCTTTTGTCTCCTTAAACTTGAAATGCCAAAAATTTTTTTCACACCATGCACTTTTGCAACTCACTGAGCATAGTTTAAAGTGTGCCTCTGAAAACAGGAAAGTAATGTAGTAAGCTGTCACCATCCACACTCTTCTGCCTGTCACTCTAGTTTGGGAGCAGCAGCTCTCCTCGTGTCAATTCTCTGGTATATCCACGAGTATTTGATTAATTTTTCAGTCTTACCATACAAATGTTGTCTTGTGGAAATATACATGATAAAGTCAAATACTTTATAAGCTGTATTGGGATATTGACACATTCTAAGCACAATGACCAGGGAAGCATATCGGCTAACTGCAGACCTTCAGACTATCAGATAAAAAAAGAATCTCTCTCTTTCTCTCTCTCTCTGTCTCTGTCTCTGTCTCTGTCTCTCTGTCTCTCTCTCTCTCTCTCTCTCTTTCTCTCTCTCTCTCTCTCTCTCTCTCTCTCACACACACACACACACACACACACACACACACACATCACATACACACAAAAATAAACAACAGGAGTCAACAAACACTGCTCATTGACATTTCTCAACATCATTGACTTCAATTCCACAACAAAAATGAACAAAGTGGATGCCAAACAAGGATGTATCCTTTTGCTTCATCCAAGAAACACAACTCAACATCAAGGATATTCATCACCTCAGGGTAAAAGGATGGAAAAACATAGTCCAAGAAAACAAATGTAGAAAAGAACACTGGTGCAGCTGTTTTATATCTGATAAAATAGACTTCAATCCAAAAGTTATCAAAGGAGATGGGGAAGGACACTACATATTATTCAAAGGAAAAATCCACCAAGAGGAGATTTCAGTTCTTAACATTTATTCACCAAATACAAAGATACCAAAGGTCATAAAAGAAACACTGTTAGAGTTTAAAACACATATTGACCTTCATACAGAACTTCAGTACCTTCTTGACTATAGTGGAAATTAATGAGGGAATTCCACATAGTTTATCTGATAGTCAAAAGATTATTTTGGATAAACTTACAGTAAGCAAAGGGATCGGTTAAGGCTTAAGACTCTGACTTGGTTATGGGCCCAGAATGCTTCCACTGTGCCACTCTGCTTCTGGGAACCCGGTGCCTGTGGTGTGACACCTTGCATAGCCTTGGTGCAGTGGGAAGGGGCTTGGACTTGCCTAGGCTCAGTGAGCTGGGCTCTGCTGACTCCCCATGGGAGACCTCGATTTGGGGGATGTGGGGATGTGGGGTGGCTTGGAAAAGAAGGCTGGGGGTGGGAGGAGGGAGGAGGGAGGAGGGGGGGGTCTGTGGATAGCATAAGGAGTGAGTAGAAAATTTCTTAATAAAGAAAAAAAAAGTCTCTGACTTGGTCTGCAGTCCAGCATCCAGGTCACAGGGTAACCAAGAGAGAGCAAGCATGAACACATCTCATGTCTTAAAGGGCCCCTGTCTCAGCCATGTCCTGGGCGGGGGCAGGCAGCTAGTAGTTACCTGTTGCCTACCAGAATTGGTGCTCCAGGGGGGAGGCACAGACAACTACCCTTACACCTGTCTCTCACCAATAGACAGGTCATCCCGACAAAAACTAAACAGAGAAATGCTGGAGCTAACTGATGTTATAAACCAAATGGACCTAACAGATATTTTCGGAGCTTTTCACCCAAATACAAAAGAATATACCTTATTCTTAGCAGCTCATGAAACTGTCTAAAATTGACCACATTTAGACACAAAGCAAGTTTCAACATATACAAGAAAATTGTAATAACACCCTGCATCCTATATGAACACTGTGGGTTCATGCTGGATAGCAACAGCAAAAGAAACAACAGAACACTTACAAGCCCATGGAAACTGAACAAGTTGCTGTGGGATGTTCTGTATGGCAAATGTGTTGCTAATAAAACACTGATTGGCCAGTGGCTAGGCAGGAAGTATAGGCGGGAAGTATAGGCGGGATTAACAGAGAGAATAAAAAGAACAGGAAGGCAGAGGGAGTCTCTGCCAGCTGCCAGCCAGGACAAGCAGCATGTAAAGATGCCAGTAAGCCACGAGACATGTGGCAAGGTATAGATTTATAGAAATGGATTAATTTAAGATATAAGGACAGTTAGCAAGAAGCCTGCCACGGCCATACAATTTGTAAGCAATAAAAATCTCTGTGTTTACTTGGTTGGGTTTGAGCGACTGTAGGACTGACAGGTAAAAGAGATTTATCCTGACCATGGGCCAGGCAGGAAAACTTTAGCTACAACAAGTCACTACTAAATGATAAATGAATCAAAACAGTAATAAAAAAGAAATTAAATGGCCTAGAATTGAATGAAAATGAAAATACAGTATAACCCACCTTATGGAACACAATGAAAGCAGTTCTAAGAGGCAAGTTCATAACACTAAGTACCTATATAAAAGAAAAAAAATGGAGATAACACATACTAGTAACTTGACAGCACACCTGAAAGGTCCAGAACAAAATGAGGAAATCACAGCCAAAAGGAGGAGAGGAAAAGAAATAATCAAGCTCAAGACTGAAATCAACAAAATGGAAACAAACAAACAACAAAGTAATGCAAAATATCAATGACACAAAGAGTTGGTTTTCTGAGAAAACCAATTAAGATCAAAACCCTTCATCAAAATTAACTAAAAGACAGAGAGAGACAATCCAAGTTAACGAAATTAAAAATGAAAAGGAGAACATAACAAGAGACATTGAAAAAAGCAAGAAAATCATAAAGACATACTTCAAAAACCCGTATTCCGCAAAATTGAAAATCTAAAAATAAATGGGTAATTTTCTCAATATACACCACTAACTAAAGTTAAATCAAGATAATATTAGCATCTTAAACACATCTATAACCCAAATGAAATAGAATCAGCAATTAAAAGCCATTAAAAGTAAAGGCAACCTGGGATGCCTTACTCAGCTTTGATTCAGGAGGGGAGGGGCTACTCCTGCCCCAACTTGGTATGCCAGCCTGTGTTGACTACCCAAGGGATACCTTACCCCATATGAGGAAGGAATAGGGGGTGGAATGTTAGGAGATGGGGGAGCAGGAGAAAGGGATGGAGAGGAAATAGTGGTTGGTATGTAAAATGAAAAAAAATTAATAAAAAAAAGGAAAGTCAACCAACCAAAAGCAACCCATTGTCACATGGATATTATGCAGAATTCTACCAGACTTTCAATAAAGAGTTAATGCCAATACTCAAATTGTTCCATAAAATAGAAACAGAAGGGATATTGTCCAGTTCATTTTATGAGGCCATAGTTACCCTGATACCAAAACCACAGAAAGACTCAACAATATTCTAGACCATACAGCACAAATGACAAACTGTCATGATGGGCAATGGCCCTCTTCATAGGTATCATCAGTTGGTTGTTATATTAACTCAATTCCAAATTCTTCAAACTACATTTCTAGGGACTGTCATGGTGGAGTTTGTTAAATGAATCCCAATGACTATCTCTAGCTATTTCATGTTTTAATACTGCTATAACACCAGCAGTATTCTACAACGTTCACTTTTTATGTGTACTGTGTGTCCTTTACTAGATAGAGCCAAGGATCTGTAGACAAATTTCTAAATGGTCTTATTAAATAAAAAACACAGAGCCAGATATGGGGTGAAAACCTGAGAGATCAGGGAAATAGGGAAAGCCACAGCTAACCTCACCTCACCAACTCCATGGCTTCCAAAGAGCAATATACTTCCTGTCTACCCACACCTATATGCCTTGCTGTTCTACCATCTAATTTGCTCTTGCTGTCCAGCTACATCACTTCTTCTTCCTGCCCAGCTTTGTCACTTCCTGTCTGTCTGTACAGACCTCCAGAACTCCATGGTTAGCTAGTGTTGGAATTTAAGGCACATGCCACCACACCTGGCTCTGTTTCCAGTGTGGCCTTGAACTCACATAGATCCAGACAGATCCTGCCTCCCAACTGATAGGATTAAAGGCATGTGCTAACATTTCATGGCTTTTGTGTTTACTTATAATGGCTGGCTTATTCCTCTGATCTCCAGGCAAGCTTTATTTATTAGAGCACAAATAAAATATCACCATAAGGATCGTATTTTATCAGTCAGCTGCAATCTTAGTGATTGGCAGGAAGTAGACCAACAATAAAGATGGTTTAAGACTGTTAATTGAATAATATTGTTTTGAGGGGAAGTGATGGATGGATGGATAGATAGATAGATAGATAGATAGATCAGTAGATAAATGTAGATATTGATGTAAATATATAGGGATGTACTCTGTATTCTTTCACTTTAGAGATACTTTCTGCCCTTTTGTTTCTTAGATAATAGCTTCATTTAATTGATGTCTTCTTAATCCTGCAATTGAAGTCAAGACGTAGAATTAAATTAGCTTAAGAAATAATTTCACTGTACCATTCAGATGCCATGAAGATTGTTAATCGGAGATAAAATACTGAAGCTTTCTTCCTTGTGGCTTGAATAAAGAATTAGAAAATACCCTATCTACAGTTATAGAGAAGATGAAAATCTAAGTCTATGACCCTTCTGTCATAATTCCTTCTTGTCATTGGGCAAATATCTTTTTCTTGAATATCTTCTGCTGTGGAATAATCCTTTTGTTCACTGTGAGTATGTATTATTCTCATTGGTTAATAAAAAACTGACAGCTCGGTAGCTGGGCAGGAAGTTAGGCAGGAAGGCCAAACTGACAATGAGGGGGATAGGATAAGGAAGGGTGGAGTCAGAGAAGATGCCAGCCAGCTTCTGAACAAGCAGAATGTGTAGAAAAGGAGGTAACAAGCCATGAGCCATGTGGCAAGGCATAAATAGAATATGGATTAATTTAAATGTAAGAATTAGCTAGTAACAAGCCTGAGCTATTCTTTGAGCATTTATAAATGATATTAAATCTCGGTGTGGTAATTTGGAAGGAGCTACTGGGATGGGGAACAGGTGGTCAGGACAGGAAAACTTCCTACTACAATCCTCTAAGCTTCTGATTTGAAATGTGCAAAGGTTTCACACCACTGACCTGCCCTTAATAATGCCCTCTCTCCTTAATGGATCAAGACAACTTTTTACTGGAATAGAATTGGCATATTCAGAAAGAAAGGGAACCAGAAGGAGTAACTTTTCACAGCAGAGTAGAAAGTACTCATAAATATCTTAGCTGTAAAAGCATTAACACTTCCAGGAGACTTGTTATTAACAAAATATTTATAGCATGTGGGCTCATTTAACAAGTATCCTCCAAAGAGCTCAAAATAAAATGAATTTGATGAAGATAGTTGATCAGATAAGCTGATTCTCCAAATAAGTAATTAATATTGGTGAAAAATAAAACAAGTATCTTCCTAAGATCTTTAAATACTCTAGGCATTAAGTAAATGTTTGGTGAAAGAATTATCTAGCAAGATATGTGTGGCCTATTAGCCAGAATATCCATCAGTAGGATGCATGTTCTAGACTATGCTGCAATTTTCCCTAAAACATCAAAGGATTTGTTGTAGAGATTTTATTATTGTTGTTGTTTTACCAAAGATTTTTTGATGGATTGCCTATCTTACCTTTTTCTCACATCACTACACTCATTGGTTAACAAGGTCTGAACTAGACATTCATGTTTAGAATTCTCAATGCCAATTACCATAGCTAGACTTTGGTGTCTTTTGAAATGTCTTTATTTTTTGTTGTTACTGTTTTAAAGTGTTATCTAGAGTCATAACAATCACTTGTGTCCATCTGAGAGGACACTGTATGGGAATAAAAGTTTGAGAGAAATGAAATTATCTAATGTTATTAATTGCATAATTGCTTGACTGATAATTAAAATGCAAATGAATAATTCACATGCTCATAAGTAGTAGTATACTAGTTAAGAAATCAGGATGATGATTTTTTTTTCTAAGTTGGTGGTGAAAATTAGCAACTCTTAAAAAAAGCAAAATTCTTATTATGATACACAGTGTTAAGAAATGAGGATTGTATTGCATATATTTTCTTATTTACACATTTTTCTTTTAATGAACATAATCTTCTAACACTCAGTGCTAAAATTTGTGATATGATTATAAAATTATTTTAAAAATAACTAAGTATAGCTTTCAAACATTAAATAAACCATATTTGAAGGTTTGGATATTAGAGTTTTGTCTAAGTGTGGAGTTTGGTCCCCTCACTTCTTGCTCAATTTGAGTAATTACATTTAGACTTTGTGGATTATAGATGTATCTACAAAAATGTTAAAATATTATTTAATCTAAATCTTCTGGGAAGTCTTGAAAGAGATACTATATGGAAAGCATATTTTAACACAAAGTAACACTCAGTAAGTGAGATGGTAAAACATAGGAAAAAAAACTTATCTTGGATCCCACAGTCCATTTTAACAAGAGTTTTGCTATAATTTGCAGGTTACATACTGAGGTGAGATTTTTCACTATATGAATTTGAAGTCCTGAAGGTTTCAAATGATCTACTTGTTAAATGTAATTACTTTCTCTATGTTCATTCTCCCTAGTCACTTTGGCTTCCAATTTTCTTTCTCAGTTTCTGAATAGTAGTAATGTCCAATGCTTAGACAACTTAGGCAGATCACCATTGAATCCCAGCTCTGCTGCACTCAGACACAGGATGCTCACGAAATTCTCCAAGCACTAACTCACCAGAATTACAGGAGAGGTCTCTTGGTGGCTGGGATTTAGGAAGATCCATTTTGTCATTCAGATTGGAAAAAAAAAGAAAAAGAAAAGAAAAGGCTCTCCTTAAATATACCATTCCTTTTCCATGAACAAATGAAAATTTCACTGAGCCTATGGTAGTTTTTTTGAAGTTTTATTGTTATCTTTTTTGCTGTTTTCTTTCTTTTTTTTTAAAAAAAAATCTTCATCTTCTTGCACATGCTACTCTTTTACAAACCCCAGACAAATGCAGATATTCCTAATATTAATTCCTGGATGACCTATTCCAGTCATAAATATAGATAGAACAGGACCAGACCAACCAGAAATTAACTTGATGATACCATTGGTTACATGAGCATGCTAGTTTTCTCTGTAGTATAATAAATGCTATTTGGAGTATGATTGTTTGCTTATCAATGCATTTCCAAGGCTGAGATTTTGTGTCTCTGTAGGTACTAAGAAAGGAACTATTGTTCGTTCACCTTAGGAAGGTGAACCTAAAATCACTTTCATTTCACAATGCATCCTACATTTCAAAAGAGAAATAAGAATCTGACCATAGCAGAGAGAATTTCTATCTCTTAGTCCATGCTTTTGTAAGACATTATTAAAGCAGTAACCAGTGATAACTGAGCATGTGAAAAGTATATTTACTAAGTTATAATTTATATGACATGATATCTGTTTCAGATTAGTATGGAAGAACAGTGACTCGATTTTTGACACTTGTCCTGCATAAAAATACATCTGTTATTTCAGGTCTTTCGATAAAGAAGGTATCAAGATAGGGCTAAATTTAAGAGACACCTCTTAGGATTATCAGCATGAAAGATAAATGGGAGATGCTGTGGAAAGTATGAATAATTCTTTAAAAAATTAAGATGGAATGGGTGACTTGAATTAGTTCATCAGTTATTTGACTAAAAGCTTTCTTATAATGTGGAAAGCATGGAGGTGGCTTACAGGTATATTTGAAGCAAGGATGAACATTTATAGATTTCCCAGAGAAAGATGGGCATACGCGGTGAATAATAAAGCAATACAAGTTTAACTGTCTACAGAGCAATGGTTTCCTAAGATAAGAAAACAGTAAGAGACATGGACCAAGTGGTAGAGAGGTCAGCTGTAATGGTTTGTGAGAAGAGCTTCAAAAATACATGGTCGGAAGTTATCCCTGCAGGTTCAAAAATTCCTGGAGAACTATAGAACATGCTTTCCTGACAAAAACTCTATTACAAAAGAGTTTAACAATTATGTGAAATGGATTAGAAAAGGGTGCTGAGAGACATGCTACTATGTACTCACTGTAAACTAATCTTTCATACATCATGTAAAAAGATGCTTCTTTTTGCAGTCAACTCTGAAGTTGTGGCTAGGTGATAGTTTTATGCTCTTTGGCAACTGTTCCCATAAACTAGCCACTAAGTCACATTGACATGGGTGATCTCAGTCCCCATAGTTGTGTTTTGTTGACAAAGTGGTTTGGAAACGTTAAAAGAGATCAAAGTTTAAAGAGAATATTAAGATTCAACTGTTAACTGCAGACGCTGAAGGAGTCCAGGCTGAGAAGAGCTAGAAACTAGGGGATAAAATAATTCTTCCTGAGAGGAGTCTCTAGTATGAATTGATAATGCAAATGACCTAGAAAATTACATTGCCTGGTTGTTACAGAAGAGGAAATTGAAAATTTGGTCTTTATTCTCAAGTAAATGACAGTTATAATATTAAGCATAAGTGGGTGTGGAAAGGACACAGTAGGGTTGACAGTAGTTGAGGAATAAAAATCTGAAAATCATCTGAGGGAGCCATCTTAGATAAAGGAAAATACATTAATGACAGAGAAGGAAGTGAGGTAAGGGGGAGTTAGTGTTATGAAAACTATGCCTGGCAAATAGATTTAAAATCAAATAAAAAATTAAATAATTAAGTACTTGGCTATAATAAGAGTTTTTCTTTATGAAATGGAAAACTGAAATGAAGAATTTTTGCTCTAGACAAGTTCCTAACAGTGGTTTCTGGCAAAGCTGAGATTTAAGGTGTATCTTAGATGTCACCTGGCTGCTATACCAATCTGATGGGGCCACTGGCCTTCTGTGCAAATGAGACATTATCCCATTTAAGCAGAGGAGGGAGATCAAGGTGATTAGCTTTGCCTTGAAGGATAGTAATGAAGGACTCACACCTTAAAAAACCAAGTGACTTCACAAAAGAGAAGAGAGATGGTTGTGCTGTTTGTCATGCTTCCCTTGAAGCATAGAACTGTGTGAGGGGGGAGGAGGAGGAGAAGAGACAGAGATCAGAGAGAGAGATAGAGAGAGACAGAGAGACAGAAAGACAGAGAGAGGAGTGAGAGGACTTCATTTACTTCATTTACAGCCCACTGAGGCTGGGAGCCTGGGGGCGATAAAAGCTTACCTGTGTTTATTCTGAAATGAACTGGAGGTTAGGCGTCTATCAAATCACAGTGTTTGCACCTCCTATTTTTAGAACTCATTAGTTTTGTTTCTTCAAGATTTTATTGTGGCGTAGCCTGTCACAAAAACTCAACCCCATAAAGGTCAAACCTATTAAAACGCAGTCTCTGAGAGATTCCCTCTTTCTCTTATGTGCTACACCTTCCTTTTGAATTGTTAATTGGAACCCATCTTCAACCTCCCAGGCCCCGTTGTACTTGCAGACAAACTCATCTTAACAGAATTGGTTGTCAGACCTGCTTGCTTCATTAGGCCAAGTCTTTCCTTTCTACCCTTCTGATGGAAAACAGCAGGGTGTTTAGATTCACTGACATTGAGACAAGCAGACACAGTCCCTTCTTAGCTCTCTGTTAATGTTAAACATTCCTTTGAGCTCATTCAAGTGCTTGGCTTAATCATGATGTTGTCTCTCATCAGATTTCATCAACGTGGAAACCTGGCTTTGAAAGGCAAAGTATTACGTTTTTCTGAGCAAGTTCACATCATCTCTGGCGAGGATCACACACATCTGCTCTCTGTGGGGTTAATTCTCTTTGCCAGCCATGACTCTCAGGGTTGAACAAATCTAGGGCAGGCAACTGTTTGGGGACTGAGTTCCTGCAGTAGATCCCAGTGGAGCAGATCAAAGAAGCCCTTGGTGAGAAGAGCCTAAACTGAAACTTTGAGAAATAGGTAAATCTAAAAGCAGGCCAGTTTTATCCTGAAAACTGGAGGTTCAGAGTACCCAGTGGGAAAGGACCCAGGTGACGGCAGTCAGCCGAAGAAAGATCCTTTTGCTTTATTCCTTCCAAGTCAAATAACCTGCTTCAGTCACTGCCCTTTCTACTGTTTTCTTCCCTTATTTATATTTTGCAAAACACAGGTTCTTCTGCCACAGACATTCTGTTCCTTTATTGGATGCTGAAGGGACCCATGCAGTACCTATGAGATGCTCTCTTATAGACCCCTGATAAGACACAGACCTGACCCTCACACCAATTTCCAACAGAAAGAGATCCTTTATTAAGCAAGACAGAAGACAGGGTGACTGAATCTGAATCTGGCAGAAACAGCAGCAGGTGGGTCTGCAAGAGTGGTTTTTAAGGAGAAAAAGGGGAATCCATGCTGGTGAGGTGTTAAGTCCTGATTGAACATGTTAGTCAGTGTAGCCAAATAAGGGATTTTGATAGCTCAACCTTGGTGGTCAGCATCAGGAATGAGTCAAGCATGGGAAGTAACCAAATAAGGAGTCTAGTGATGTAGCAAAAGAGAAGGTCAGAAGGACAGGACCCACTGAGAAACCTGCCTGACTCCATTGTGAAGGCAGAAGCCATTATGCTGTATCATTAAAAATAAGTTTCCATTTACTGTAAGAGCTGATTTGCTGTTCTTAAAGTCGGTTTCTTGGAGCCTGACCTGCTTGTTTTTGAGTATACCCTGACTCTTTCTAATAATCCTCCCTAATCTCATGGTGTTTGTTGTTGTTGCTTATTTGTTTGTTTGCTTGTGTTTGAGATTTTCTTACTGCCCCATTGCCTTTCCTGTAAATCTGCTTTGTAACAACTCGTGACTTAAAGGGGCCCAAGAAATAGATTTGAGGCTATTCTCTTTAACTTGACTTAGGAGGCAATCACTGGCCAGCTCTTGGGTGCACCGCAGTAAAATCAAGCTTGCTTCAGATGTAACTCAAAATTGTGGTCTTCTCCTCGCCCTGTGAGATTAACACCACCAGTGCCATGTTTGCCATGGTTGGGCCTATTAGAGCCCTTCAGATGCAACCTCTGAACTGCACGTAAGACAACTGGGACTTTAAGCTAAATTTGTTATAGTTTTGTTTTTGGACGTTTGGAATGTTTTCTAGACTTTACGTTCTGCAACTACAAAATTGAGTTATTAATGGAAATTAATAGAACTTTCCCTGTAGGTTAAAATTGTTAATCCTACCCTTCTAGAATAAGACCACTACCATACTTTAACCAAATTTGAAGCAAGCCTTAAATACTGGCCAGTTGGATGGGCTCTGGCCAGGTCTGTCTCTGAGTTTCCAAAAAAAAGTCCTTGAATCAAGTTTTGCACAACTTAAGTATTTCCCATCAAGTCCAATCAGGGGCAAGCATACATACTAACATTATTTCCTACCTGTGTACCTCCTGCCCACATATGATCAAGCACACCCAGTGTAGATGGGTCAGACAAACATGTTTGGGGGAATGAAAACTTGTGGCTTGTTAATCTCCCATAAATAAGCCTCCAACATTTTAAGAACTATCTGTCCTTGAGCAAGAGACTTGCAGATCAGAGGCATTTTTGTTTCATGGATCTCTAATCCACAGTAATTAAAACTTAAAATGTAACTTTGGCTCTTACATAATATTAAAGGAGGTGGCATTCTGAATCTTTTAATGTATTATCTTAAAAATATTAAGTATGGCCAGGAATGTTGGCATGTACCTTTAATCCCAGCACTTAGGAAGCAGAAGTAGGTGGACCTCTGTGGCTTAAAGGTAAGCCTGCTCTACAGAGTGAGTTCCAGGACATCCAGAGCTACACAGAAAAACTCTGTCTTGAAAAACCAAAACCAAAACAAAACAAAACAAAACAAAACAAAAAAAAGGTTGTGTTGATCAAAAGATTTAAATCACATAAAAGGTAGGATCTGAATATAAACACATATATATATATATATATATATATATATATATATATATATATATATATATCTTCCCTGTTAAAAAAGTGTTAAGTTTCAAACCCTGGACAAATGGCTGAGGTGCCTATTGAACACATCAAAGTGGACCTGGCACCAAGCTCTCCTTCTCAGGGGCTAGGCTGCCCTTCCCCCAGAGGCTCTTCCCTCTATCATCTAAACGTTTTGGTTACTTGCCCCTTTTTGTACTTTTGGCTTCCTGGCTGCTGGACCTGGTTCCCTTTCTCCCCTCTCCCTTCCCCTCCCTCCCTATATGGACTAGCTAAGCCTGGTCATATCCACACTGGACTCTCCCAGATGTCCTTGCCTCTACTTATTTTTCCCTTTTATCTACAATAAACTTTCTCCTCCACCATACCTAGGAACAGTCACAATGATGACTGGTAAACAGATGTAGTTGGCTGTTATAACTACTACTACTGTGCTCAAAAAGGAAGAAGAGGAGGAGGAGGAAGAAGAAGCAAAGAATAAAAGTGGTAGTTCCTGGGGAAATTGCTGTTAATCAGGTTGTTTTCTCTGTATTACTTCAGTCAATATAAGGTAGGGAAAACTCATTTAAATGATAAATACCATTCAGGAACCTATGATGTGGGCTAAATGAATAGTAAATGTTTGTGTTAAGATTTAGATTGAGGGAGAGATTACACAAGGCTAATGTGAACAAGCTAACTTCCCTAAGAAGAGATTTGAATCAGACATGGACGTGTGGCTCAGAAGGATTGATAAGAAGGATGGAAAAGAAAAGAAGGTTTACTCTAAGCAGTACTTGAGCA
>CABHPQ010121202.1:350-20187 GCA_902168405.1 Peromyscus aztecus | reverse complement strand
GGCTTCTCTCCCTCCCACTCTCTCCCACACCAATTCTTTTCCTCCCAAACACAATTCCCATCAAGTCACTCTCCTGTGTAAGAAATGGAGTGGCTCCTTCAGCTATCAAATGTAGGCTCTGCCTGGGTTTCCAGGGTTCCCAGCCCCTCCCTCTGCATATGTGCCCTTTCTTCATTTCCCAGTTGCACAAATAATCCACCCTCTGTGCAGGAGATGTGTGCAAACCAATGTAATCAAAAAGGAAGACACTGAGATCTCCAACAATCCCTGGTCAGACTTCACTGTACAGCATTCCAGAACAGCCGTACTCAGAGTGTGTTCCCAGGAACCACTGCAGCTCCCTGAGTCCTCTTCCAGGCTGTGAGGTCCTCTCTCTTCCAAATCCACATCTCTGTGAACTACATTCTCTTTGCACACATCAGCCGAAACAGCAGATTGTAACAGGTTGTATGGGGAGGTAAAAATGAGAACACGGATACCGTCCATTAAACCAGCATTCAAGAGATTTGTATAGATATACAATGCCCTTTTTTTGCCAATCTTTTAAACATAGTCTTTAATTTTGAAATGTTTGCCTTGAGGCTGGAGAGATGGCTCAGCAGTTAAAAGCACTTGCTGTTTTTGCAGAAGACATGAGCTCACAATCTTTTAACTCTAGGTCCAGGGATCTGCGATCTGCTGCCCTCTTCTGGCCTCCTTGGGCACTACACACATGTGGTACACAGGCATACACACAAGGCAAAACACCCACATACACACAAATAGAAAGTGAAAAAAGATTGTCTCCAAACAGATGTGCTCATATTAATGAATCAATAACTTTAAAATTACATTTACTTGTTTGTTCGGGGTGTGTGTGTGTGTGTGTGTGTGTGTGTGTGTGTGTGTCCTGCAGAGGTCAGAGAACAATTTTTGTGCCATATCTCTTCTTCCTCTATGTGGGACCTGGGTTGAACTCAGGTCTTCAGACTTTGTGGTAAGCGTCTTTTCCCACCACACCACGTTGCTGGCCTGCAAATCAATAACTTTGTAAAAATTGTGTTTACTTTCCAAAATGGGAGACAATTGACAGATGTAACCTACACAAAAAACGCTAAAGTTTCTCCATGATTTTTAAGTGGAAAGGCACCATGGACCAAAAAGTTTGAGAGCGGCTTTTCTAACAGTCACAGTGTCTATCATACAGGTAACTGTGAACATCAAATGACACCACTGTCACATTTGTTATTCTGTCCTCAAATCAACTACATCTCCCTGATGCTCTCACCCAAAGGATACACTCCTTCTGTGATCCTAAAAAGACATATTCAAATTTCCTACCCAGGCGGTGGTGGTGCATGCCTTTAATCCCAGCACTCGGGAGGCAGAGGCAGATGGATCTCTGTGAGTTCGAGGTCAGCCTGGTCTACAAAGCAAGTTCCAGGACAGGCTCCAAAGCTACACAGAGAAACTCTGTCTCGAAAAACCAAAAAGAAAAAAGAAAAGAAAAGAAAGAAAGAAAGAAAGAAAAGAGAGAGAGAAAAGAAAAAAGAAAAAAAAACATTCCTGAACTACAGCTGCATTTGCTCTTCTTAGAAACCATGGGGGACTAAGCAAAACCTTCCCCCATATTTTAGAATCCCACTTCCTCATCCTTGTGGCTACAGGTCACATCTCTGTGGAACAAACTGACTCATCTGAGTCTCTTACAATCAGCATAGCTCAAAAATCCCCTGCAGTTGCTTGTTTGAGTGCCAACAGCACTCACTTTAAGGGCCATTTTCTCCTTGGCATTCCTGGGGGAAGGCACAGCTTTCTAGGTCTCCTTATATAAATGTTTTTCTTTTGCAAGTGCAAGGCCGTGCATGCTAGGCTAGTACGCCACTACTGAGTTGCACTCTAAACCTTCAGTTTCTTTGGAACAAGGGTGCTCTTCGATCCTCCTGCTCCCGTGGCCAGGATTGGCACCTCCAAAAAGCACTGAGGCAGCCTGTTTAGGCAGAGCTGACGACACCCGATGCATGGAACGCAGGATTTACATGCTCCATCCCTCACGAGGACCTTATTTAGGATGGTCCCGGGCAAACTGTGCTGAGGAGGCTGGTGGGAGTCTCCAAAACTGTTCTTTTTCACTTGGTAGTTTGACTTACTCTCCATTTTCTTTTGAAAGGTTGATTTTTGTGGCTTAACAATTGTGAATGTATAAAGTATAGTTAAGTCATCATGCAGGAGTTATGTTTACTCGGTCTAGACAGGCTGCCTTGCAGCAAGGGTCGGCGTGGTCAGGGGTTTTCAGGAGGAGATGGAGCATGACGAAGAAGAACATGAGCCCAAGAGCTGTTAGTTTATGTGGGATTTGTTATTAGTAAGTTATGGCATAAATCTTTACTCTAAGTTCAGTGGTAAAGAAAAGCCTTTCATAAATATGTTCATCCGGGCGGTGGCGGCGGCGGCGGCGGCGGCGGCGGCGGTGGCGCACGCCTTTAATCCCAGCACTCGGGAGGCAGAGCCAGACGGATCTCTGTGAGTTCAAGGCCAGCCTGGTCTCCAAAGCGAGTTCCAGGAAAGGCGCAAAGCTACACAGAGAAACCCTGTCTCGAAAAAACCAAAAAAACATTACTAAAATAAAAAAAAAATGTTCAGCAGAATTCAACTAAATACACTTAAAAAAGAGAGAAACTCTTTGCTTCAAGGAACAAATAACAGTTCTCTTCAATGGGGTTTGTTTGCCTTTTTGTTTTTAAATTGTGGGTTCCTACCTAATGAAATCAATTTATTGGAGCAAAGTAACTTGTAGGAAGCCAAAAAAGAAAAAAAAAAAAGAAAAGAAAAGAAAACAGACTATTGTAAGGCAGCTAACATAGATAAATTAAGCTCCATAGTGTGAATGATGATCAAAACCTTTAATTCTTAGGTATGTGTCTGGGAGCTGGATATATCGACAATATAAACTTTGTATTTTTTTATTATGCTTTACAATCAAAGAGCTTGTAAAGTATTACTTCTTTTTTTTTTTTTAAAGATTTATTTATTTAGTATGTATACAGCATGTATGACCAGAAGAGGGCAACAGACCTTATTACAGATGGTTGTGAGCCACCATGTGGTTGCTGGGAATTGAACTCAGGACCTCTGGAAGAGCAGTTCTTAACCTCTAAGCCATCTCTCCAGCCCCAAGTATTACTTCTAAACCATATGTTTCCCCAGACTGTCTGAAGTGCACCTTGAATAACACTTGGGGACTGTCATCCTTCATTGATGAACTACAGGGCAGAAACACCTTGACTCTTCAAGTCTGACCTCACTGTACATTTCTAAAATCCCAGAAGCGGCGCAGGGCTCCCAAGGAAGATTTTAAGGCTGTAAGGCAGCTTCTTTCCCAATAAGCAGAGACTCTTGCGTGAAGGGAGAACCTGAAATGTTAAATATAGAATCTCACAGTGATAAATTCATGACTGTGACCTTCTGAGAAAAAAAGAGGAAAAATGGAAATTGTCTCAAGTTGAAATTTGTCAGACTGACTGAATGGTACACAGATGTTCAAACATTATCCTCTCTGCTTGTCTATATGCCTGCTGTCTTGTTACTAAGAAATGTGTTAAAAATTAATCAAGCTTAGAATTTCTTGAACGCAGATGTTCTTATCTATCAATAATTTGTATTTGCCCGGGAGGAGTCTGTTAAGTGACTCTGTCCCCTTTCCTAAGGCATTTCAGACACAGGAGGAACAAAGGGACCCTTGTTTATCAGGAGCATCCACAGTGCATCATACAGGTGCCCCTGTGATTTCAACAATGCCAGCCTGACTCCCTATAGCTTTCCACTATTGGAAAATCTAAATGTCCACTGACCATGGCCTCCAACCCACATGACCTTCTGATGGCACCAGTGCCCTGCCATACAACTGAACAGAGCATCCCCTGGGGTCGTGAAGAAACTGCAAAGGTCATTTATACAAATTATAACAATAAGTGGAAGAGTAAGTAGTATTCTTGTAGTTACAACATCTTTACAAAGTGCAAAGAACACAGAAAACAAATGAAGCACCTTTTAGATTTGTTGCTGGAATCTTTCTAGAGTAAGCACTCCGACACAAATGAGGATGGAAAAGAGGAGATGTCACTGGTGGACCGGAGCAGGACAGCTCCTCAAAGACCTCAGTCCCTGGTCTCACTATGTGGTTCTGGTTGTCCTGGAACTTGCTATGTAGACCAGGCTAGCAATCGAATTCAAAGAGATCCGCCTGCCTCTGCTTCCTAAGTGCTGGGATTAAAGGCATGCGCCACCACACCTGGCCAATTACTGACTTTTATTTCCCCTAATCTGGCTACCTTGGAAGAGTCTGTCTTTTAACTCTGAAGAGATAAGATCTCAAAATCCTAAGACAGATCTGCCAGACTGCTGCTCCAGATCATTCCGAAGTACATTCCAATGTAAGTGGAACCCTTGAGAAACTCTTCCTCGGGGACACAGTCCACACAGACTGTCACTCCAGGGCATCAGTTTCATTTCAAAGGAAGTTTAAACACACCAGTTTTGATTCTGTACTCATGGCCCGTGCTGAGGATGTGCTAAGTAAGAACCGCTCTCAGAAACAGTTTACTCGCCACATTAAACACATTTGCTGAAAGAACTGTTTCCACAGCACATCCTACACAACCCAGGTTAATACAGCAATAAGAAGTACTTTTAGGCTGGCCGTGGTGGTGCGTGTGAGTGGACAGGACAAGAACAAAGCAGGTGTGGGAAAGGCTTAAGACAGCACGTGCGGAGCACTGTTGTGGGACCCGGGCTTTTGCTAAGCAACAGATTTGCGCTCCCTAAGGTGATGGGGTGAAAAGAACAAAGGGCGTATCCGATGGGAAGCTGAGGACAGGAGATGGGCACCCAGGTCTGAGCCAGAGCTAGACTGAAACAGAAGATGAAGGAGAAAGGATCTGGCTGAAGGGAGGAAAAGCAGAAGCCCTCCAAAGGCTTGATGGCTCCCTCAGTCCCCATAAGCTGTGATTCTAAAGGGCACACGGGGCACAAGAGGGGACTGGGAGGAGTGGAGGGAGGGGAAACTGTGGGCAGGATGTAATGCACGAGAGAAGAATAAATAAATAAATAGAGTGTGAATGAACGAATAAACAAATGAAGCAGCAACAAGCCAGAGGCGCTGTTTGTCAACCCCCATTCAGTCCCTCGTTTGTCTCAACATACCCTCTGCTCTGAAAGTCCACTGAATGCCCAGAAGACATGGCCCTTGGCCTTCTGGAGCTTAGACATTTGCTTGTCTATTGGATGATGTTGTCAAACCATGGAGGACTGTGCAGGAAAGCACAGTGGTGTTGAGAGAGGAGCCAGGGACCTGTGTGGCCCTGCTGATACACACGGACTGCAACCAAGCCAAAGGGATAAGCCCTGGAGGCTGGAGTGTGGGGACTTGGTCCACTTCGTAGGTGAAGGAAAGCCTGAATCGTGGGCAAGGGAGTGGCTGGAGACATCCCAGACTGGAGCGTGAAGGCAACTTGTAGAAAATCGGCTTTCTCTAACTGTGAAGAACTGTTGGATGGGTCTAAGAAGCAAAGAAGATAAATGACCTGACTTCAGTTTGAGTGGTCCCAGTGGGTGCTGATGTGAAGATGGATAGGATGTGACAGAAGCAGAGAGTGACCAGCAGAGCTGCAGAGGAAGGCTTGGAGGGCTCCGCAGGGGAGCAGCAGCCGGCAGGATCCATGCTCTGTGCCTTGTTTTTCTTCATGAAAGGGACTTTAATAGGACATCATGCGGACATGGAGGGATAACACTACAGAGGAGTGCTTCATAAACTAGCTGTGGTTTTATGTATTGTCAGCCTCTAGTAGATGGAGGCAGGAGACTCGGGCATTCAAGGCCATTCTTGGGTCCATAGCAAGTTTGAGGCCCACCTTTAGCTATATGAGACCGTGTTCTCAAAAAACAAATGGAGTGATTCATTTTGCAAAATGAAGAGAGGAGGAGAGGGAGCAGAGGGGAGTTTTATGTAGACTTGAGACAAACTAGAGTCATCAGAGGAGGGAGCCTCAATTGAGAAAATGCCTCTGAAAGATCCAGCTGTAAGGTATTTTCTTAATTAGTGATTGATGGGGGAGGGCCCAGTTCATTGTGGGTGGGGCCATCCCTGGGCCGGTGGTCCTGGGTTCTATAAGAAAGCAGGCTGAGCAAGCTATGAGAAGCAAGCCAGCAAGTAGCATCAGCTCCTGCCTCCAGGTTCCTGCCCTGTGTGAGTTCCTGCGCTCACTGCTTTTGGTGATGAACTGTTTATATGGAACTGTGAGTGAAATAAACCCTTTCCTCCCCAAGCTGCTTCGGTCATGGTGTTTCATCCCAGCAGCAGTGACCCTGGCTAAGACAGCAGGCTTACCCCAGCTGGTCACTGGAAGACTCTAAGGTCACAATGAGGTGACTGAAACTGGGGGGGAGGGGTGAGGAATTTGAGAGGAATGGAAAAGGTGGGGAACTGGGAATAGTCGGAGGAGCAGAGCATATTCTGAAGGGAGACTCCTGCATGGACCCCTCATCCATATAGATGAGGACACACACACACACACACACACACACACACACACACACACACACAACAGAAAAATAAAAAACAAAAAGACCACTGTGAGGTATATACTCCCCCACCAAAAAGCTTTACTGTCAGAGAAAACCAAGTTCTCTTAGTTTAGAATGCCTGGTCTCACATCTGGGCCCCGGCATGAGTGGCTCCTCCTCTTTATGGCACGAGGTTGGGGAAGCTGGAGAGGTTAGGGGCTTGGGGGTGGCTGGGAAGTTTGGGGGAACTGGGACCTCAGAAGGTTGGGGAGGCTGGGGTCTGGGGAGTCTGGGAACTGGGGGGCCTGGGGGGGGGGGGGTTGGGGGCCTGGGGGAGGCTAGGGGTCTGGGACTATAAAGAAGCACTACATTCCGGCTGGTACTCAGCACTTAGGAGTCTCACATCCCTGGAGTTGACTATCAAAATATAAACCAGCCACTTTTCCTCCTAAAGCAGGCAAGGCTCTCAAGGGGGGAAGAAAAATACAACACTTGAATATTTTTTGTGATGAGCCTACCACTCAGCATTTGTACATTAAGCCCCCTGAAGAAGTCAGGAAGGGCAATAGGGCACCATGTTAATAGAACAGCTGGAGAGTGGGGCTGAGGACACAGAAACCCAACTGCATCCTTAGCCTTGGGCGGGGAAAGAAGGCTGGGGAAGAAGGGTGGAAGACTTTACATCCTGCATGTTCTATTGGCTGGAATGTGTCTCCCAGCTTGGAAAAAGGCCCGACAGAAACTGAGGTGGGGAGAGGTGGGGAGTGCTTTGCCCTTGGTTTCTCAAAGTGCCAATTGAGCTTCCGAAGAAAATCCATCCTTGAACCTCTTCCTGAATAGGCTTTTTATTAATCAATGTTGATTCCTGCCCCGCCCCTCCCATGCACTTCCTGAGGTGGTGGCATCTGATTAGTCGCTCTGGGGTGCCCACGGATCTTAATCCAGCTCTCGTTAAGACTACAGAGGAGAGAGAGGGAACAGCCCTGCAGAACCGGGAGGAGGAGGACACTGACTTAGCTTGGGTATGGCCCTAGATTGGATCCCCTGCATGGGTTAAGAGGAGTGGGGAGTGGAGAGAGAGTTCAGTCAGAAAGTGCTTGCCTAGCAAGCGTGAGAGCCTACCTCAGACCAACCCCCACCACCTATATAAAAGCTAGAAGGGTGGTGTGAACCTGTGATCCCAATGCTAGGGGAGCAGAAACAGGAGGAGACTTGGGGCCCACTGCCCAGTCTAGCCAGTCTGTGATGTCCAGGTTCACTGAGAAACCCTGTCTCTTTTTGTTTTTGTTTATTTTTGTTTGTTTTTGTTTTTCTAGACAAGGTTTCTCTGTGTAACAGTTCTAGATGTCCTGGAACTTGCTTTGTAGACCAGGCTAGCTTCAAACTCACAGAAATCCACCTGCCTCTGCCTTCCAAGTGCTGGGATTATAGGCATTCATTACCACTGCCCAGCGAAAAACCCTATCTCAAAAAAGCAATCAAGGAAGATATCTGATGTCCACCTGTAGCTTACACACATACACACACACACACACACACACACATACACATGCACACTTACCCACACAGGTACATACACACAAAGACATATAGACACACACCAAAAAGAAAACCTGTAAGCCTAGATTTCTCCAATCCCTAAAAATATATTCTATTGTCTCAGAAGCGTAACTTCATGCTTACTTCTTTCCCAAGATAAGAACTGTGGAGACCATAGCAGGTAGTGAACATCTTACACAGAGACAGCTCATTTCTCAAGAATGCTCACCTACTCATAACCTAGTAAAACATGGCCCAGGCACATGGCTCAGTGGTGAAGTGCTTGCCCTGAAGGATCTGATTCCCAGAGAGTGCATAAAAATCAGCAGGCTGGCATACTTGCCAGCCCAGCCGCATCAGTGAGCTCCAGGTTCAGTGAGAAAACGTAGAAGCTGGAGAGGCGGGCCAGCAGTTAAAAGCACCCATTGCCCTTACAGAGGCTCCAGGTTCAGTTCCCAGCACCTGCAAAGAGGCTCACAGCCATCTGTAACTCCAGATCCAGGGTATAGGATGCCCTCTTCTGGCTTCCACAGACACTAGTCCCTCACATGAGGCACTCACAGACATGAACGCAGAACACTCATACATATAAAATTAAAAAAAGAAAAATAAGGTGGACACCAAATTAGACCTCTGGCCTCTGTGTGTGTGTGAGTGCGCACACACACATACGTACATACATACACACACACACACACACAAAATAAATTTTTAGTGAAATAGCCCAAAAGCAACAGAAGAATAATATAATGCCTTTAACTCACAGCAGAATCCAGACAGGGCCTCTTAACTCAAACCCAACTCAGAAGTGCTTCTTGATTTATAATAGAGTATGTTGATGGAACTTTCACATGCACGTGGATTTATAGCTTCACATTCTTGACAATGCAGGTCTTTGTCTCCCCTGGCATATCCATAACTCTTAGTGTGTTTAGAAAACATCCCACATTCTCAAGGGCAGTAAGCAGTCAGGCCAAGTATTTCTACATGAATGATCGATGAATTGCAAATTTGAGGTCCTTAGAAATCTATTTTTACTGCATTGTTTATAAACTTGTGAATAACTATTGCCCTAGAAAAAATTCTGGACCTTAGCAACCCCAAAAAGAATAAACTAGATCTTATGCAACAGAAGGTGTCTTGACTCCAAGCAAATCTAACCCATGAAAATCTGGGCTTACCACAAATATAAACTCGGGAAAGATTATCTTACGAAGTGAGTCGTAATGAGTGTAAAAGTATGATTCTATCTCCCAAAACCTGCTTCACAGTCAACTCTTTGAGAGATAAATAGCCTTCTATTCAACAAATGTTTACCAAGGCCTTTCCAGACTGCCATCTGAGTTAGCAATAGACTTCATACAATTAACTACCAAAGGTGTATTAAATTCTTTGTTTGGTACCAATGCAGGCCCGTTAGCAGAATTAAGAGATCTCATTTTACTTCCAAAGTACAATTTTAACCTTAAAAATACACAGTGTCTACCTTATGGCCTGGATATTGTTCTTGGGCCCTGAAGGACCATTGTTAGCAAGCTGTAGAGCAAATCAAATTAGTGTGGAGGACACTCTAGATTATAAACTCTTTGCCCATCAAAACACCACCAGCCTTCGACTTTGAGCACTGTACAACTGTTCCAGCTTTTGCATGAGCAGGCAGTATTGTTTTACTGCTGAAGTCAATGAGCCCCTTGTAAAGCATGCTGCTAGCACAGCCTTCAGAAACAAGACAAGCTGTATTAGTCTAAATATCAGACGATACCCATGTAGAGTATCTTATCTCAGATGTGAAAACGGATATTTATCACTCTCTTTTAGTAGATATTAAGGCTGGTTTTACAGGCAACTCAACTTTCTCCTCACTGCGGGTCTGTCCAGACAGCTTGGATTCTGTTTTGCAACCTTGATGAGTGTTTAGGAACTGCTGAGCTCCCCTCTAATGCAAACATGTCTGTTTATGTTTTCTCTCCCCACCACCCACTCCCCTTCTCGCTGTGGTTCAGCCCAAACATGCATAGTGGTCCCACAATACAAAGAACAGAGATTTTAAAAAATAAAATAATAAAATAAAATAAACTTTTTTTTAAATTCAGGATCTCTTTTTTCTCAAAACAGAAGTTATGTAAACATGTTAAAACTTTACTTTCTCCATTTTTTTTCCCACTTTGGTCTTCTGAGAAAATGTAAGTACCTCAAAGGATGAGTGGCTCTTTTGCCTGGTATGGTACCATCAAATATGTTACTGAGGCTGGAGAGTTGGCTCAGCAATTCAGAGCACTTGCTGCTCTTGCAGAGGACAGTTTTAATTCCCAGCTCCCATATGTCAGCTCACAACCACCTGTAATTCCAGTTCCATAGGATCTGATGCCCTCTTCTGGCCTCTGTGGGCACTGCAGGCATATGTTACACATACATGCATGTAGGTAAACACTCATACACATATTCTTTAAAAGCAATAGACATATGCATACATATACTATTATTTATTAAAATCCCTTAAAATAGTCTCTGAAGCCTTTTGAAGTAATTCCTAGCACTTCATTCATTCTTTGATTCAGTCACAGAAACCCCATTGAGCATCAGGTGTCCTGTCTTCATCTCCTATACAGTAAAACTCCAAAGTCATTAACATTACATTAGAATATAATCCCAGACATCAGGGGTCCACTTCTGGCCTTCTTAAGTGGTTTACTGGGGGAGAAGGGTTATGTTATTTGGCTTAACCTTTATTTTTTATTTGACATTCAGGTAACAATGAAGAGAGTCTGAGATGACTAATCTTGATTCTCAACTTGAATGGACTGAGAAGTGCTTGGAATATTAGTAAAGTGCATGTCTGGGCATGTCTGGGAGGGTATTTCCAGAGCAGATTGGCAAAGCAAGGGATACCCACACTGAGTGGGTGGCACCATTCCATGTTGTGGCACAGATGGAATTAAAGGAGAGAAAAGAGGTGCTCTCTAGCTGAGGCCCTGTCTCTCTGGTTCCTGAAAGCCATGATGTTTGCAGTTGTGATGCACTACTCTCTTTCTGCCCCCATGGACCGGAGCCTCAGCCATCACCAGCTCTTTCTGCCTCCATGGACCGGAGCCCCAGCCATCACCAGCCTACCAACCATTCCTTCTCTATAGTTCTGTCAGGTATTATATCACACTGAGGAAAATCTGACTAACTCCAGGTCTAGACCTCTGTGCCAGCTCAGTAGCAATGGCTTTTCCTCACTGTTCTCAGCCTGTGGAGACCTATGGTCTATCATTGGCACCCAAAGGACAGCTTTCTTGACTCCCCAGACCCAATCTGGGATCCTGCGGTATGAAGATGAGTACCTCTCAGCTGCCAGTTTTCTCCAAGCAGATCTCTCTGGAAACGGGGTAACAATGTGGCTGAGATGGCACCAACTGTTATCATAGTGCTTCTGCCTACTAAGTTCATCCTTGCCTGCTCTTCCCTTCGCCCACCACATTCCTGCCACACAAACAACCTCTTCTTGACACTCTCTCGTGTGGTAAAGAATTCCAGAAATTGAAAAGCAAAACAAAACAAAATGAAGCAGAGAGTCTGTGCTGCAATAAGTGTGTTCTGCACATCCTCAAGCCGGACGAGCACACGAAGGAGGACAGGGCGCAAAGCAGGCTGGGAATGGTTTTGTTGATGATGATGATGGCAGTATTGGTGTGGGGGGGGGAGGGGTGTTTTGTGGTGTGTGTGTGTGTGTGTGGTATATATGTGTGTGTGTATAGATATATATCATATACAGCTAAGGAGACATTTGTGAGATAGGGTCCAACTTCATCCTTCTGTATATGGCTATCTAGTTATCCCACTACTGTTCGCTAAGGACACTCCCCTTTCCTCCCTTCATGGTCTTGAAAGTCTTATAAAACAACAGTTGAAAATAAACGTTCAACTTAGCATTTGAACTTTCAATTGCATTTCTTTGATCTCTGTCAGTGCCTAGGCCAACAATGCATTTTTTGATGACTGTAAATTCCCATGAAGTTTTAGAATTGAAATATTATGAATCTTCTATGTTAGTTTTCAAGATTATGTTATGTTCTTTTTTTCTTCTTAAAAATAATTGTTTACTGTTTAATTCCCACCGTGATACAAGCTCAATTAGGACATGGATCTTTGACAATTTTGCACCTTGGCATCTAGGTGTCCAGCATTGGGTGTTTACCCTTTGTTGAGTGAATGGGCTCTGGGAACATAATTCATCTACAGCTGAGATAAGGGGGAGGGTGAAACGGTAAGAGACATAGAAGAAAACACCCTGATGGAGCAAGTCCTGGCTGGGAGGGCGCGCTAGTGTCAGGAGAGCCCGGGAGTCAAGCTTTGGGCTCTAGTGCCAAGGAACGCTTTCAAAATCACATGATAGAGGAAGAAAGCCACAGCTGCTGTTCCTGTAGGCAGCTAAGTCCTCAGTACTCCAACCTTACAGTTACCATGACGATCAAGTATGGCACAACAGGGCTGGAAAGATGCTCAGCAATCAGCTTCCAGAGTTTGGTTCCCATCACCCACAACAGCTGGGTCACAACTGCCTGTAACTCCAGTCCAAGGGATCTGACGCATCTGGCCTCTTTGGGCACCTGCACTTACATGCCCACCCCTCCCCACACACATCTACACAATTAAAAATAATAAAATAAAATAATACGGTGAAGCAGAATAAAGAACAGTTCATTGTTTTCTCTAAGCTGGGAAACTCCAGCTTGCTTCTAATCTTTGAGAGTGGTCACAGCTTTTTGTTTACAGAAACGTCCACCCCATCTGCGATCTGCTGGAACACGTGAAGGGGCCGATCCTGCAGAACCAAAGCTGCAGGATCTCCCCAACATAGAGCAACAGCAGGATATCCAAGACGACTCCCAGTGAGGGCCCAGTATTAATAGTGTAGCAGAAACCAGAGGCCTCGAACCAGATCAATGACTCTTTGCAGTGAACACTTGCTAGTGAAGACATATGGACAAAAGGGTTCACTGTGTGAGTCACACTACAGCTTCCATGATGAGATTGATTTTTTTTCCTTCTCTTTTTTTTTCTCTTAAATTTTATTTTATTTTATTTGGGAGCATTGCAAGGGCAGAGGGTGGCTACAAAAGGATAGGGAAATGATTGGGATGGAGATGCAAGAATAAATTTTAAAAAAGGAAAAAAATCCATTTGACAAGTGAATATGCTTGCACAGTCATATCAGAAAACACACAAGTACTATCATGACCTTTGGGGAAAAATTCTGAACAAAATCTTCAGCAAACACTTTCATCAGTTTTCGTCAAATTAAATAACCAGTCAGTGACATCAGCCAGGCTGAACTTGTTGCTCAAAAGAACAGACTCCAGTTAGGAAAGGGCTGTGGTTGCCTGTGGTGCACTGTAACACATTCATTTGCAATTGTTATGCATGTATTTTTCAGGGCAGAGGATTTCAAATGTAAATAATTTTGGCAGTATGACACGCATCATTATTGTTCATGTATTTTATGTAAACTGCCACTGAATAATGGCAGTGTTTTTTATAACAGCAGATATTGCTGCTATGACATTTAGCAATCTATTGCCACCCCACAGACTGAGCCATATGGTCCCATCTGTTTCTAGGTTCCATTACAAGACAGCTACTTCAGGTCAATGAAGGCGCTGCTAACCAGAGGATGCAAATGTGTCTCTTACTGCACAACTTTCCAAATCAATAATGTGCTGTCAGTATAAACAGATAGCAATCGGATGGCGATGGGAGTGTGCTCTGCACCTCACCACCATGGTGATGACTTCAAACAATACATGAAGTATACCAACAATCTCTAAAATTGCATTGTTCTGGGATTACCAGGCCCTAGTCACTCCACTCAAGCCTCAGGGAGATGTATAATTGCCCTATGCAGCCACCTCGGCTTTAAGTACAGCCGGAGACTCTGAGTCCCCTGTGCACAGAGCTTCCCTTCAAGTTTGATCTTCCTTTCAACAACTAAGTGTCAGTGAGTGTCTGCAAAACCCACTGCAAGCGACATCCTTCAAAGCCAGCTCAGATATCACAAGCCTTTGTGGCATCCCCAAATGTTGTGTATCTTGTACACATTCTGATGTCACTTCTTTTACGGGTAGTGATTCTCTTACTCATCTCTGGAGCGTTCAACCAATGTGTATCATCAGGGATGTGATGATAGTACCTACTGCTGGTATCACGACACAACAGACGCTTACAAATATCATCTACTGGTTCCCGCAGATCCCTTACCCAGAAGCCCCCTGTTTTAACACCTTTGCTGCCACCTGCCATGAGAAGCCAGCTCCTCTGACCACAAGTTCCTGGGTTCCTAAGGAGGGAAGACAACAATTTTGTTTTTTGTTTTTTGTTTTTGTTTTGTTTTGCCTCTGAGGGGACAGTAGGCAACACCTGAAGACATCTTAGTTGTCACAACTAGGGAAGGAAGGTGTCACTGGGACCTACTGGCTAGAAGCCAGGGATACCATTAAATGTCCTATGATGCAGAGAACAGCCCTTCAACAGGAGTGGTCTGGATCTAACAGGCAACAGAGTCGAGTTGAGGAAGCCTTCATGGAGACTTATTCTTCAACAGCAGGTGACTCAACCTTATTCCTATTACTCCCCCCATTTTAACCTATACTTTAAAAATCTTTATCTCTGCTAATGGTCCTATCTAATATGTCTGATATTTATTTTTGACTGTCTTTGGGCTTGGGGTGTTTTCAGTTGGACTTTCAGAAAAATTGTCCGGGCTGGAGAGATGACTCAGAGGTTAAGAACACTGGCTGTTCTTCCAGAGGTCCTGAGTTCAATTCCCAGCACCCACATGGTGGCTCACAACCATCTGTAATGAGATCTGGCTCCCTCTTCTGGTCTGCGGGGATACATGAAAAACAGAACATTGTATACATAATAAATAAATAAATCTTTAAAAAAAAAAAGAAAAGAAAAGAAAAATTATCCAATATATCAATACTTCAAAAGCAGAAACGAAACCAGGTTTTAAAAATTCTTGCTACTAATTGGCCCTCTTTAAAATACTTTAAGGTACTTTAAACAAGAAGGGAAAAGATTTCGGGAAAAAGCAAGGACTCTGGAAAAGACAGTTGTCTGTCCTCACTAACAAAAGTTCCCATAACTATGAAAGCCAAATGGCCATCCCCATTGTCACCTAAAGAGCAGACACTACCTTACCAGTGTTGAGCCACAGTGACCACCACCCATTATGTGGGGTACATGCCTTTTACCCTAGCCACAATCTGCTTGAAGACTGATCACAGTTAGAAGCAGGAAAAAAATTTTAATAATTGAATTTTTCATTTACACGTCATTTGCTATTAAATTCTACGGAGGTAACATGCTTGAGTGAGGATATATATTAGACATATAATATATGTAATACATGAATGTAGGGATATATGAAATTTGTTTAGAATGTACCAGATTCTACACAATTCGTATATCTGTCATAGAATCACCATCAAGAATAAAGTCCTATAATTCAGCAACAGCAAAAAGATTACAAAGGGGAAAAACATCAGTTGTGTTACCTCCCTCCTATAATTCTGGTATTTGGGAGGATGAGATACACACTGGACATATCTATTTTCCAGCCACAAGCAGAGAAAAGGCATCTTGTGCAAAGTGGATGAACCTTAGAAACACTGCTGAGTTATGTAAAACAGACACAGAGGACAGATGATGAGGAGTCGTCCTGTGTGGAATTTCTACGGGGTCATAAAGACAGTACATGGAATGGAGGTGACCTAAGGGGACGGAAGGAGGACGGGGACCACTGGTCAGAGGGCATCTAAGTTTAGTTTGAGAAGAAACGTCCTGAAGATGGGCAGTGGCTATGAGCTCACTGTCTGAGCATGCACAATGCCATCAAGTTTAAATTCAAAAATGGTTAAATTGCTAACGTATATTTTTTTTATCATGTAAGAGCAAGAGTCCAATCCAAGTGTCAAATGATGTGCTCTGTTATCCTTCAAGGGCTTTTTTCTCCCTCTCTCTGACAGAATTAGAAATGCTTTTAATCAATATTAATTCTTGTAAAATAATGTGTCATGGTTTCGTAGAAATCCGAATAGCTGATTAAGTAAAATGCTGAGGAATCTTCTAGATAACCAGAAGGCTAATCCCTTTCAAAGATGCTCTGTGAAGGACACCCCAGCTCTGTGAGCCCTGGCTCTCTGCCTGCCCTTCAGATCCCTCCCTCCCACTAAATGCAGAATCATGTAAACATATCAATTTCCTCTGATGGCGGTGGTTTGGGGTTTAGAGTAAAGTACCATTTTAAAAATAACATTTGCTTCAACACTGAGGGAAGGAGGAATTACAGGCTAAACCCCAGAGAGATTAATTTTTTAATGAGATCTGCTTTCTACCTCAGAACCAACCGACAGCAACTTTATACAGGCTTAATCAATACTGCTCAGCTTTATTTTCTCCGGATCAGTTTGCCTTATGATGTAAACTCCAAAAGTTCTTCAACCAGGGTTGGAGAGATGGCTCTGGCAGAGGACTTAGGTTCAATTCCCAGCACCCACATGACAGCTCAAATCATCCATAACTCCAGTTCCAGGGGAGCCAATGCCCTCTTCTGGCCTCCATAGGTACTGCATGCATGTGGTGCACAGACATACATGCAGGCAAACAGTCATGCACACACACAAAATAAATCTTTTAAAAACGTTCTCCAGCTGGAATAACACATTGCGAAGATTCCCAAGACAGCTATTGTTGGGGGAATTCCTGCAGAGCTCTACAAATACAACAAACTATAAGTATTCTGCAGGGGTTGGGGGGCAAGAAATACACATTTCTTCTCAGGGAGTAACAGTCTGATGTTTACAGCTGCCAATATTTCAGAACCTCCAAGACCTCATGGGAAGATCCACTCAGCCTGAACTATAAAACTGACTATGATCCCTCCTGAAATAGGAGTACAACAGGGTTGACCACCTGAAAATATTATGGGTTCAACCATTTTACATTATACTACACAATTAAGCACAAGAATATTTGAAGTTCATTTGAAAACACACTTTAAAATTTTTATTTCCTTTTACTTATACAGAGATTGCAATTATTTTAACACTCAGTTCTTCAGTGACCTCTAAGCTTTCCGACCAGCAGACTGGAAAAGGAAGAGGAGATTCCCTTGCAGGTGCCAGGGCATGAAGTGTGCTGCTGCTGGAGCCTGGCCACCCTTTGCCAGCTGCTCAACTGGAACGTGGAGCCAGCTTGACTCCTGGTAACTCGTGTGCAAACCACATTGTCTTCAACCCCACATTCAGGAGGGCACCAAATCCCGATGTCCCGTGCAACTGCTCCTGCATCCTCCTACTATTTGGAACCTCAGCGGGTTCCACTAGCCCACAGCAGATCCAGCTATGGACCATGGGACACTTTGCTGTGACTTGTAACACAATGGGATCACCATTGTTTCTGTAGGTTGGGATTAAAAGTGCTACATTTGCATGGATCGCCAACCTCCCAGTTTCTACTCTGAACTCTCTAGTTTACATATTTTTTTTTAACAAACACAGTGAAGTGGAGCGTTCACTGATGTTTTTAGCTTCAAAAGCTCTTCTGGCCTCCTAACCTGGATTTCCAGCCTCAAGACTCCCTCTGCTCCTCCTTCAGGAAGCTGACTTCCTGGAAACCCTCCCTAGAGGCCTCCAGGCAGCAGCAGGGAGCTTCTCTCCTGCCCACTGGGCTCCCACAGCATCCAACAGGTATCTTCATCCCTGTGTTTGTTAAAAAAGGCCGAGTCTCCTCGAAGCCAGCACCATGCCTCCAGGTGCAGGGCGCCATCAACAAATGTAGAGTGAGCAAAGGTCCAAGTCCAGCTTTATCAATGACAGAAACCATTGCTTTATTAAATCTCATGTGATCAGTCTAGCCTCCACCCTAAAACTCATGGCTTTGCTAGTGTCATACAATGAATTTCTTTAAAAGGCCAACTACACAATACATACAACTCCTTCTGGGCATTTAATAGTTTATCTGCTTCAAGTGGTATTATACGGAATACTAACTTGAATGTGAATCCTTGTAAAGGCTCAAATGGCTATAGATAAGATTTTAATGTTTTTAAACAGATGTGTATGCATGTGTATTGAGGGTGCCTGAGTTTCCTGGCTGCCCGAGGGGTGGAGGAATCACTAATAACTCATGTGGGATAGCACGTGCCTATAACCCTAGCACTTGGGAGGCTGAGACAGGAAGACAGTGATTGCAAGGCCAGCCTGGCACCATAGTGACATGTTGAATCAAACAATTCACTAGGAAGCCATGCTATGATTGCTATTGGGGGAAGCTCAGAAGTGATGGTGCATCAGTACCACCAGACCCGATCTGCTGGTGTCAATATGGCCATTAGACATGTGACACCTCTTCAAACTGTCTTCCTTGTCCCCCCTTTATGCAGCCCTCCTATTCCAACCCTTTGAAAGTTCTCGTTTGGCCACAGCTTCAAACTAAATAGTTCTTCCTTGTCTAAGGATTAGCCCTGACTCCCTGTACCCTTCTCTTCACTACGGTCCACAACCCCCACAAGCTACTGGGGAAGAGGACCAGGGGAGATGAAGGCAGAACCTGAACCTGGGCAATCGAGGATGGCCTGGGCCTGTGCTAGGGCTGAGTGGCTCAAGATGAGCTGCAATTCCTAATCTCTATGTCTGTCAGTCCTTCCAAGGAGGCTAACCAGCAGGCATCACTGGGCAGAGACCAAAGGACTTTATTCAGCTGTCTGCAGGGATGCCTGGCCTGATGACTGGGGTGGTATGCTTTGAATTTCCTTGTAGGAGAGTCAAACTCACTCTGGAGACAGTGGAGGTCTCTGGAACAAACAATAGTGACCTCCAGACAGGTACAGTAAACCACACCATCCCCCTGCCTCAGTGTCCTGACATTCTCACAGGGATTTCTACAAAAATCTCTCTTCTTCTCAGACTTCTAGTTCACTCATATTTGTAATCTTAAACCTCAAGTGGCTGAGAACTCACATATAGAGCAATGACGTTCTACCCAAGAACAATAGTCAGAAACCCAAGCAGACAACTGTGAGCTGCCCTGTGGGTGCTGGGAATTGAACCCAGGTCCCCTGCAAGAGCAGCCAGAGCTCTTACCCACTGAGTCATCTCTCCAGCCCTGACACTATCTTTTAAGATTTTTCTTTATTCTTGAAATTTTCACACATGTAGACTAAGGAATATGATTATATACACCCTTCATTTTCCCCTCCAACGTGCCCATAACCTCCTCACATATTCCCTTTCAACTTCATGTCTCTTTTTTTTCTTAATAACCCACTAAATCCTACCAGTGCTGCCCACATGTTCATGGGTGTGGGGCCATCCACTGAGCATGGGAATCCTAGGAGTGGCCACATTCTCAAAAATGAATGATTCTCCTTCCCCCGGGAACTATTCACTGCCCATAGCTCTTTAGTAAAGGATGGGACTCTCAGCTCATCCACTCCATCTATGCTGGGATTTCAGCGGTCTTGACCTTGTGCACCCCAGAAACGGAACTCATGAGTCCAGCAGCAGCAGTCCAGAAAACATGATTTTCACAGCACTCTGCCCCATCCTGCTATCTTATATTCTTCCCATGATGTTCCCTGAGCCTTGGTGGAGTAGGATGGGGGTTAACTACAGATGTTCTGCTCAGAGCTGAGCCCTCAGTCTCTTATTCTCAGTACTTGGTAACTCATGCATCTCTACATTGACAACTGCCCACTACACACACACACACA
>CABHPQ010121199.1:0-21911 GCA_902168405.1 Peromyscus aztecus | reverse complement strand
TTTAATTTTCAGCAGTGTTCTAATTTTATTTAGGAACAAAGAAGAAAATATCAAAATGTGTAATAATAATGATAGCATCAGCTAGTACATACTAATATTATATATGTGTTGTCTGTGTAACTGGTGCTAGAGTTTAGATTACAATGTTGCCCCAAGAGCCTGTGAGCTGCAGGTGTAGGTGCTAGCTGTTGCTACTGTTGGGAGGCAGTGCAATCCTAAGGTGGGTGGGGCATAGTGAAAAGAAATTAGGTCTTGTGGGGCAACCTTCTTCTTTTTTTTCTCTTTTCATTTCTTTCTTTGAAGTTGATTGTCTCAGATGTTTTCTCACAATGGCAGAAAGCTAACACTACCTTCTTGATCCTACCTACTTGCCTACAAAATGGGTACTATCATCTTCACTCCTGGACAAGGGAAATGAGGTATAGGGGAGCCCAGGGTCTCAGGTTGGTAGAGTCCGAATTGGAACAGCAGCAGCATAGTCTATTAAGATGACACCACCCACAGGATGATCTCTTCCTCCTCAGGGCACTCACATGCACTGCTTTTTCTTTAAAAATGTTCTTGCAATAGTCTCCTCTGTCGAAAATAACTCCTCCCTTTAGAGTGGTTGCTAAAATTCCTTCCCAGGGAAGACATCAGCAGCATTTACTCCCACCTACAACTCCAATGATAAATCAAGTTACAATTCCACCAAAACTTATTCTGAGGAACCAAAGAGTTTTTCAGGCTTACTTAAAAAAAATGGTAGGTGTGGGCTTATGGACAGGAAAATGGGTGACCTTAGTAAAGCACCCACACTGGGATATATACATGCAGCATGGATGATGATTCCCCCATAGCCAGGTAGATGGAGCCCTTGCCCTCATCTTACCCCACTTATACTCTATACTCCCCACCTATACTATAGACCTTCCTGAAGTACACTGAGGCCAAGTGCACTAAAGGCAGAATTGCATACCACCAGTTGGAAAAGGTTGGGCTGGATACTCACGTGAGGGTCTCACAGCCCTCTTTCCTTCTAAGAGGAAAGATCAAGAGTCAACAAACTCAACTATGATGATCTTAGTTATGATCTTTTGTGAAAAGATGGTGGCAGTGTGGCTCTGTGGATATTCCTATGTAATGCTCCTTCCAACCCCTTCTGGCTCTCACAAGCATCCCTGAGCACTGGAGGGGTGATGTCTATGTCTGAACTTGATTCCTCCAACTCCAGTGAGGTACTGAACCCTCATGCCTTCTCCTTCGCCCCTCTGTGTCTGGAACATAGTTGCTGTGAAGAGTTTGTGGGGAGTCCTCTTCCTACAAAATATGAGGAAAAGGACAACAAAATGGGAAACAGAGAAATATACAAAAGAACAATACTGCAGTAATAACCTGTGATGGTAAACACAAACATGGTGACGGACTTTAGCGGCATATCATTAAACAAACAATAGTAGTTGCTTCTCTATTGGAGTCTATGACTGTTCACAGGGCTTTGTCTAAGATACTCTTTGTAACTATGAATTTTCCGCAGGTTGAGCGGCCCTCAGTTCAATAGTAAAGTTGCTTCTCTGAGACTGGATAGACCGTGTGCCTAGGGGAAGGGGAATGACCAAATACTCTTGTTCTGTTAAAGGATCATACCAAGGAAAAGACTCCTAATGACATTCCTCCATGCCCATAGACCACTGATTCACTCAGCCATCATCAGAGAAACTTCCTGTTGCAGTAGATGGAAAAACTAACACAGAGACCCACACTGGATGAAGGGCAGAGAGTGAGAGATTTTGGTATACTCAGTCCCAAATAGGATGTCTTCGTCAAACCCTTTCCCTCAGGACTTGGGAAGCTACCCTGAAGAGGAGGTAGAAAGACTGTAACAGCCAGAGGGGATGGACAACTCCAAAGAAACAGTGTCATCCAGACTCAACAGGACTGAGACTTTGGCAGCATACACAGGGCCCACACAGGTTCAATCCAGATAGGATGCCATTGCTGAGAGGGGAGGTGGACAAATGTGCCCACCCCTAACCATGAAGCTATCTCCAATTGACACCCACTTGCAAAGGAAAAATTATTTCTCTACCATGGAGCTTCACTGGGTATATTAACCACACTTTGAGATAGGCCCCATGCCCAGGAGTAAATGACCTACACAAAATGAACTCAACAGTATTTTTGTAGACTTTTTTTTGTCTCACATGATTTGTTTGGGTGTTTTCTGTCTTGCTGGCCTTTTACTTGTATATTATAGTTTCTGATGATGATGATGATGATGATGATGATGATGTGTGTGTGTGTGTTTGTATTTTTTTCTTGTTTATTATTTTTCTCTAAAGAAAGAGAGAAAGAAAGGATGTGGAGTTTTGAGGGGAGGTGGGGAAGATCTGGGAGTAGTTGGGGAATGGAAAACCATAGTGAGACTATGCTGTATAAAATATTTCTTTTTAATAAACATAAGAAAAATTGATTCTATTCATAATTACTCACACAAAAGCTAGGACATCTCAGCTGGCACTTCATACTTCATCAGGAAGTGTGCTGGGCCCACACCTTAGTAGGACGTTGGGGCTTAATTCTCCTTAGCCTTCATAGTAGCATCTTCTGGCACTACATCCTGCAGGGAAGGAGCATTTCTGGCTCAATCCTAGCCATATTTCTGCAAGTCCTGTAACCATAGTACATGATATGGTCTTACCATCTAGATCTGGACCATATCTTTTAGGAGCCTCCACAGCCTCATTGATCAACAACTTCTAATGAGATAACCCATCCTGGCACTGGGACTCAATCAGCAACCTTATGGCTTCTGGGAACATCAGTTTCTCCCATGACAAGATACCGCTCTTTACTCCTTAACGTTTATAGACCAGGATATTGCAGAATTTTCTCAATCATCTTGGGGAGAAGCAACTGTGCCTCACCTAGCCATAAAGTTCCTCAAAACTGCAAGACTGCACCTGGCCTTGTACCCCTTGTAAACTAATTTCCTAATCTCACTCCTTTGGGTACACTCACATCTTTCCAATGCATGTCCAAATTTGCAAAATACTCAGAGGTTCGCATTTTGCTATCTATACAACAAAAACATTTTTTCCAGAAGACAAGCAGGACAAGGCAATATCCTGAACCACCATCCTATTATGAATTGTGGGGTTACAAAGATAACCTTGGTGAAGTAGTCTGAAAGTACTTCAAGAGTCAGGGGATGGCAGAAATTTGAAGCTAAGATATTAAAGTCAAGCATAAGCAAAGTCCAACACGTATGGAAGTATCTAACCACTTGTATCAGTTGTTTCCTCAGTAGGCAAATTTTGTGTACATTAGCCTTTCTGACTTCATCCAGATCCTGCTCTACCAAAGGGCTCAACAAAGCTGTTAGAGCTCCATGCCTGTCTCAGGGCCCTAGCTGGATCCAGTTTTTCCTTGGGTCTCTGGTGAACATCCTCCTATGAGGCCTTGTCCCTCATACCTAGTTCCCTCAGTAGTGTCTATCCCCATTTTTTGTTAATCATCCTCCAGATGCTGATACACATGATGACTTTCTCTGGTGAGGGCCAAGCATTCTTAATGGCTCATCTGAGTCAGTCCATCAGGGATTTTACCATAATTCTAGGACTGAATATTCTGATTATCATAGTCTCTCACACTATACCATTGGTAAGGGTTCTTAACAATGATGTGGTGTGGGAGACTATGAAAATCAGACCATTGTTAAGGCCTCTTAACAATGTCTACATGATGCATTGTGGATTGTTCCTTTCTCTTTATACCAAAAGTCAGACTCAAGGGGTGCCCTGTTACCTCTCTTTTCTTCTTGGATACCTGACTCCCCCATAGATTCTAGGTTTGTGGGTTCCAGGAAGGACTCTTTAATACAGATCTTGTTTGGAATTTTTTTAATTTATTTTATTTTATTTTACAATATAATTCAATTTCTCCTCCAGGGCAAAGACTCCCCCGAGGATTGAGATTTGGCCCCCTGCTGTGAGAAACAGCAATCTCTATCCAGCTCTCTCTGTTACCTCCTTTTAATGCTAGATTGGAGGTTAACACAGAGGACGTCAGCCACATGGCTTTTTATTGTTGTAATTTCTCCCTACACCTGCAGTCTCTCTCCAGGCTGCTACCTGGTCCTCCACTAGATCTCTTATTACTCACAGCAGTGATCGGGCTACCTCTATGGCTGCTTATTGATCCCTCTGCCTCTGATGCACTCACTACTCCCAAGGCCTGTAATGAATGTCTTCTCTAAATTTTCAGCTGTTCTCAAAGCATCTCCATACATGCTGGGTTGACCCTACTCATTGAGCAGGCATGCCATTGTATACAACTTAGAAAAAGAATGCCATCCTGAGATTTTTCCCACAGGTATTTCCTAGACAGGTGATCTCACATTAGTTATATGTCTCATTAATCTCTACATTCCCCATGCCCTTGATACTACCCCCACAAGCTCTAAAGCGATACACTGCCATGCCAAAATTCCATTTGCAACCTTCCTTTCCTACAACTTTGCTTCAGTTGTCTGTCTTATTCCTAGTATCATGCCAGCACCTCCAAATGTTGCTAAAATTCTTTCCCAAGGGAGACATATGCAATGTCTCTGGTCCCTATATGACAAACTGAGATATGATTCCACCAAACTTCACTTTGGGGAACCAATGACTTTAGTATGTTTACTTACTGAACAGTGGGTAATGGGCTATGGACAGAAGCATAGGCGACCTTAAAGGAGTCACACTGGAAGGTCTGTACCCAAAGTTGATGATGATTCCCATGGTTGTATAAATGGGGGCCCCCTAGACATTTCTCACTTATATACTGCTGAGGATGTCTTTCTGTATGCTGTGAATATGTTGCTCTGATTGATTGATAAATAAAATGCTGATTGGCCAGTAGCCAGGCAGGAAGTATAGTATAGGAGGGATAAGCAGAGAAGAGAATTCTGGGTAGTGGAAGACTGAGTGAGGAGACGCTGCCAGCCGCCACCATGAGAAGTAAGATGTAAAGTACTGGTAAGCCACAAGCCATGTGGCAACTTATAGATTAATAAAAATTGGTCAATTTAATATATAAGAACTAGATGGCAAGAATCCTGTCACAGCCATACAATTTATAAGTAATATAAGTCTCTGTGTGTTTACTTGGGTCTGAGTGGCTGCGGGCCCTGGCACGACTGAGGAAATCTCCAGCTACAATATACTCTAGTTCTTCCCTGTAACCCTGATCCCACATGCAAGTAGGGCAGAATTGCATACAAAAGATTAAGAGGAATGGCTGTATACTTAGGATCCCATGTCCCCCCATACCCTCTCCTTCTGTCAGGGAGCATCAACAGTCAACAAATCCAGCTATGATCATTTTGAGAGGCCCAGCTGAACTCCTAAAGATAGCAGCACTATGACTTAGAAGGTAGTCTTGCACAGAGGAGCCTCATGTCTGTTCTCTGTAAACATTTTCCTTGCTTCCATGCTGCCCCAGTGCCTGGGACGTTCCCTTCCCAATCGTCCATCCCTGGTATCCATATCTTCATTCCACCATTGCTGCTCAGCTCCTCCCTGCCTCCCTGCCAGAACTCGGCTCATCCTTCTTGAAAGCAGCCATCATGTAAAACAATCTAGCATCATCTTCCTATGGATTAGAACTCTAGAAGAACATAAACAGCTTCTTTCTCATAGAACATCTCTGGAAAAACCAGTAGTCTAAGAATTTTCTTGGAATTCCAATGGAGTTATGGATTCTGTGATTTCCCGGGATAATATTTTCTTCTCTCTTTCCTATTCTTCCATGCAGGGCAACTAACTCACTATTAAGTTGGAACTTTTTCTGTTCAAATTGCTCCCAAACTACCTAGTTGTAAATCTAAGGGGGCAGTTTTCACAATGTATAAAGTGGGAATTCTTTGTAGCAGTTGACTCCTTGGTTCATGGCAATAAGCTCATACTTCATCTGTAGACATTCCATGTGGCTATGCCTCCAAATCTCAGCAGCACCACTTCCCATCTTTATGTTCTCTCTGGAGCCATCACAAGAGATGGAAGCTCAGTTCTTGCTCTGTCTCTTGCTGTCTCTCCTGTCAAGGTACAATTAGACAGACTGACTCTATCTTAGATACTTCTGAAGTCTTTAGTCTGTGTCTGTCCTAGCTGTCACTTCTTTTCTGTTTGAATGAGGAGTGAAGTCAGGGCACTGTGCATGCATATTAAGCAATTATTCTAAACCTGAGATTTCACTCTAAGAAACCTGACTGATGTCACCCAGTGTCTTCCATTTCCTATCTGGACTTTGTGATATTTTTCCAATTGTTTTTCCTCTCTCTAATTTTGCTGTACACCACCCATGCTGAAAATACCTTTTCCACCAGTCTTACCTTGTGGCTTCTGGTTGTGGTGTGGCTGTGTTCTTTGGAAACACATACACTGGAAACAAAGTCTCCAAAGTCAATGTTAATGAACTTGAAAATAGGGCTGCTGATGTAATTAGGTAAGATGAGGTCATGAGCGTAGGGCCCACATAGTAGCTTTTGTGACGTTATAGGAAGAGGAAAAGGGTTGAGGAGATGGCTCAATAAGTAAGAACATTTATAGTGAAGCTAAGAGGACGTGAGCTCAAATCTTTTGCATCAATGTAAAAGCAGGGCATGGCCACCTGTGCTATCCACATGTTTGCTTTGTCTTGACATCTGATACCCACTATCAAGTTATGATGCAGAAAACACAAACAACAAAAACATACCCTTGTCACCAGATGGCAATATCTCTGAACTATACAAACTACTACTGTTTTTTAAGCACTCAGTCTTGGGTATTTTATTATAGTAATAGAAAGAGGACTAAGCACAGACATACAGAAAGTAATAAGGTCACATCTGTCTCTAACTAGGAACCTCACCTATGAATTTTAATGCTCTGCTCTCTGGGGAGCCTGTCTGAGAGAGAAACTTTCTCCTCTATAATACTATAGCATTTGACACATACTTGTTAAATTATCATCTGTATATAACTGTGCATTTTTTCTTCTTCCTTTTGGAACTGTTGTGGGTGTCTCTAAGGTAGAAACTGCATTTGCATCTTTCTTTGTATTTCTAACATTTGGCATATTCATCATCTCAGAGTTGTAGCTAGAGCACTGCTTCTCAAATATGCATCTTCATTCCCTTCTAAACTTCCACTCCAACCTCCACTTGCCATGACTCATTTAGTGTAAAGGAGGATGGGTAGGAGGCTGATGTAGTTTGGGCATAAAGTTGTTTTTAAAGGTACCGGCATTGGGCTTGGTCTCCAGCCAGACACTAACAGGAGGTGGTGATTGACAGTAGGGCCTGCCTGATGGTAACTCTTCAGGTTACCAAACCAAGTCAAGAATTGTGGGACCTTCTCCTCTTCCTTGTGTCTATTGCTCACTGGCATACAGTGAGTAGCTTTGCCCCACTGTGTTCATGTTTCAGTCATGATGTGTCCTGCCTTCCCATAGGCACAAAAGCAGTGAAGACAATTGTTCATAGACTGGAACCTCTAAAATGTGAGCCACAACAAACCTATTCCCTTATAAGTTATTTGAAGTATTTCTAGTACAGAGAAGTTGATGAAAGTACCATCCCAATTTACACCTCTATCTCCTGAACTCACTGAAGGATGATGGTGGCAGTCCGCGAATCCCTTTTGTTTTCATGCAGATGTCATATATATATATATATATATATGCACTGGCTGAACAAAACTTTGTTGATCTGGCAAGAAATACATGTCTATTGATGCAATAGAGGCATGAAAATTAGTGGGGTAACCAACTGTTTTCTAATTAGGTTTCAGGCCTGCTCCACAAGCAGGAGGGAGTTTATCCAGTAATTGTAACTGTGGTCAGAAGCCCATAACAGGTGGGTTTGGGAGGCCATAGGCTCTAGGTTGGAATCTACTACTGTGGTTTTACTAAGTAGATATGATTAAACTGCCTTGTGCTTTTTTAATCCTTTTTTTATTTTTTTATCTTAATGTTTAATTCTTTAATACCTTTACATAATAGAATAAAAGCCCAACAGAAAATTTACTATGCTTACTTATATGTGATAGATAGCCCAAGTGTCACTAAGCCCTTCCTCTTTTATGATATTCTGATTATTTCACCTCATGTTCCAATTGATATCATATGAAAGGTTACTAAGTGTTAAATTTTTCTGTGAATTTTGATGTATGACCTTGAAACTTCATTTTCTTTTCTTTTATCTTTATTTTTCTCTCATACATTATATGCCAACCACAGATTCCCCTCCTTACACTCCTCCCAGTCATTTCCCCCACTTTCCCTCTCCCCTAGCCAGATCTACTTCTATTTCATTTCCCTTCTAAAAAGAGCAGGCACACCAGGGATAGTCATTGAACATGTGCTAACAGATACAATAAGACTGGGCACAAACCCTTATAACAAGGCTGGTTGAAGCAAGGAGGAAAAGGACACAAAATTCAGGCAGAAGAGTCAGAGACACCAACCAGTCCCTTTTTTGGGAGTCCCACAAGAACACCAAGATACTCACCCATAAGGTGTATGCAGAGGACCTAGCTTAGACCCATTCAGGTCCATTTGTCCCTCTGGTCTCTGTGAGCCCTTATGAGCCTTGCTTACTTGATTCTGTTGGTATGTCTCTTGATGTCCTTGACCCCTCTGGTGCCTACAATCCTTCTCCCACTCTCGTGAGGGGTTCTGCTGGCTTCTCCTAGTGTTTGACTGTGGGTCTTTGTATCTGCTCCCATCAGTTTCTAGATGATGTACCACTGATGATAATTGGGCTAGGTACTGATCTATGAGTATAGCATAATATCATTAGGAATCATTTCATTGCCCCCCTTTTTTTGCCAGGCCAGGCATGTTTGATTCTATCCTGGGTCCCTGGACTGTTCTGCCTCTGGTTCCTGCACATCCAGGAAGTGTCAAGCATGGGCCTCAAGTTGGACCAGTCATTGGTTGACCACCCCCTCACCCTTTCCCCAGCACATCTTGCAGGCAGGATAGATTGTAGGTAGAAGGTTTTGTGGCTGGGTTGGTGTCCCAGTGCCACTGATAGGAGCCTTGTTGGTTATAGAAGATGGCCAGTTTGGGTTCCACATCCCCCATTATTAGGAGACTTAGCTAGGGTCACTTTTGTAGATTCCAGGGAGCTTCCACTGCACTAGGTCTCTGCATTGTCCCCTCAAATAACTCCCGATTCTAGTCATATTTCCCAGTACTCTTTCCTGATTTTTATTAAGAATCCAGAAATATACAAGGAAAAAAGAAAGCATCTTCAACAAATGGTGCTGGTCTAACTGGATGTCTACATGTAGAAGAATGCAAATTGATCCATATCTATCACCCTGCACAACACTCATGTCCAAGTGGATCAATGAATTCAACATAAAACCAGACACACTGAACCTAATATAAGAGAAATTGGGAAATAGCCTTGAACTCACTGACACAGGAAACTATTCCTGAACAGAACAGTAATAGTGCAGGCACTAACATAAGCAATCAATAAATGGGACCTCATGAAACTGAGAAGCTTCTGTAAGGCAAAGGACACCATCAATAAGACAAAACAGCAGCCTACAGAATGGGGAAAGTTTTTCACTAACTCCACATCTGACAGAAGGATATATACAAAATATATAAATAACTCAAAAAACTAGACATCAAAAAACCAAATAATTTAATTAAAAATGGGGTATAGATCTAAACAGAGAATTCTCAGTGGAAGAATCACAAACAATTAAGAAATGTCCAACATTCTTAGCCATCAGGGAAATGCAAATCAAAACTACTTTGAGATTCAATCTTACACCTGTCAGAATGGCTAAGATCAAAAACACAAAATCAAAAACAGCTCATGCTGCTGAGGATGTGGAGCAAGGGGAACACTCCTCTATTGCTGATGGGAGTGCAAACTTGTACAGCCACTATCAAAATCAATATGGAGGTTCCTCAGAAAATTGGGAATCAATCTGTCTTAAGACAAGTCTATACCACTCTTAGGCATCTGTCCAAAGAACACTCCATTTTACCACAAGGACACTTGCTCAACCACGTTCATTGCAGCTTTATTCATAATAGTTAGAAACTGGAAACAACCTAAATACCCCTCAACAGAAGAACAGATATAGAAAACATGGTATATTTACACAATGGAATGTTAATCAGCTGCTAAAAACAATGACTTTATGAAATTTGCAGGCAAATGGATGGAACTAGAAAAAAAAAACATCCTGAATGAGATAACCCAGACCTAGAAAGACAAAAATGCTATGTACTCACTTATAGGTAGACATTAGCTATTAAGTAAAATATAATAATCATACTATGGTTCACAGACCCAGAAAGGCCAAGTAACAAGGAGGGCTCAAGGTAGGACATATGGATCTCCGTGGGAAGGAGAATTAGAATATATTTTATGGGTGGACTTGGGGCAGGTGAAGATGGGAATAGGAGGGATCAAACTGATTTTTAAAGATATGTATTTATACTAGGAGATGAGTGTGGCTCTTAGCCTTGGTCAGAGAATCTTCTGTTTTTGGTGGGCAGTAGTAGATTAGTGACTGTTGAGTGCTCAGGCCTAAATGGGACATCTATATCACCCATAGCTCAAGGATTAGGGAACATCATCGAAAAGGAGTCAGAAATGTTTTAAGAGCTGGAGGATGATGTGGAATGCTGAGAAAAATTATTTTCCAGACATGACGTAACTGCTGTACCAATGAACTCAGCAGCTGTGGTTACTTTCATAGGACCTGTAGAAGACTGAGCCCATGATCATTGCAGCATGAACCTGGGAGGGACGGGATATAACCCTATCACTCCCTCTGGAGCTATAGGCAGCAGCTAATGGTTGCTATAAGAGGAAGGATCACATCCCTTTGTGGTATAGCAACTGGTAAGTTGCCTTTGCTCAAGTAAATAACTCCCCACCCTCATGTCATGTGAGTAACCCTAGTTAGATGTACACACACACACACACACACACACACACACACACACACACACACACTATGAAAGTAGAGAGGGCATCTCTCAGGAAGGAGAAATAATTCAGTGGGTGACTGAGGGGGACAAGAGAGGATAAAGAGGGGATTTAGCATTTTATATATATATATATATATATATATATATATATAAATGAGAATAATAATAAATTGACAATATTGTGGACCTAGTCTGTGCCTGGTAAGGGCAGGTATGTCCTGTGTACCTAGGCTGAGAAATTGTTACTGAGGAAGGTAGCTTTGAGACTATCATGAAAATGGCCTTGGGTATAATGATGGGGAGGGTATCTTTACATGAGAATTGCAAAGGTATTACCACCTATGACCAAGCAGAGAGAGAAAAACCCGTGAATAGAGCAGCACATCCAGGGAGAAAAGCAGAGGAGTGTGCAGCAGGGTGGAGCAGAGTGGGCATTCCCAGGGTCTCAATGGGAAGTCAGGGGGGAGGGAGAATGAGTTTGCTAATTTATGGTGTGTATGATTTATGGCTGGTTTGTATACTAGCGCATAGTATATAAAGTTATTCTTCAGAATAATAAAGATTGTAGATGGGGGAAAACAGATCTTTGTTGAATGAACGAATGTACATTTGAATAAATAAATACATGACATAGCATTAACATAACATTCTCTCTTTCATAGAGAATGCTGGGGAGGACCCCCCTCATTCATTTTTCCTTTGCATTGGAGTCTTTTGTGGGTGATATTTATTTTTGTTTATCTATGCACTTATTCTTGTTTTCTAGCTATTTTAAGTGACACTGCTTTAAAAGCATTAGTGCAGATGTTCCCAGAAAAAGGAGCTAACTTTTGTCTTCCTAACTGTGCCGGCATGTTTCTCTGTGCACATTCAGTGGTAACTGAACATTGGTTAAGACGAGCACATTAACAAGGCATGCCATGCCATAAAATAAAAAGGGGCAAGAGAAACAAACTTAGACTCAAACCCAAACCAACAAATACTTTCTTTATACTCTAGTCTAAGTGAATATTTCTTGGCATTTGTAAGACAACTAAGTGTGAATTTCCAAAGAAAACTTTCTATACTCTTTTACATTTTATGTGAAGATTTCATAAATGTGGCTAATCCTCATGTCATGTTCCTGTTTCTCTGTGTTGCTTCCAGACATATAGAGATTGCACCTGGTTGCTTTTTTGTAAGAATATTTTCTTTTCTCTTGTTCCTCTTCCTCCTCCTCCCCCTCCTCTTCCCCCTCCTCTTCTTCTTTTTCCATGCACTGATCCATAGATACAGAACATATGGGGAAGAAAATGGCATCACTTTTGTTCTTTGTGAAGACTCAAGTCTAGAGCTTGAGCTCTTGAAATCCTACGCTACAGGAGGACTTTGTTCATGGCAAAAGCCTCATTGGGTTGAAGTTCACTAGTATTGAGTGGAGTGAGACATTTTTTCTTTGTTTTGGTTAGCATCTTCCTTGTGTGAAATCTTTGTACTTTCTAACTTTGTTTTGAAAAATTTGTTGGCAAGTCATTGTTGAAGACACCATACACTTTAGAAACAGGGCTAAGAGGCTCCTGAGCTGGAATTGACAGGCATGTCTCCTTTTGAGGACTAGTTTCCATAGTAGCAAGCTTCAAAAGGAAGGAAGCAACCAACAGTTCTATCCAGCTATGATCCCTGTGAACCACAACAATGACAACATTGTACAATAACCCAGCAGTGACAAGCATACCTTGGCAGTAACTGACCACTCTCTAATTGGACTTAAGACTCACTCAACAAGAGAGAAATCATGCTGGTAATGGAAACCTAACCCAGGGCAAGTAAAGCCATTTATCTCAGAGTATCTACAGCTATCACTTTAATAAACCAGCATAATCTCTAACTACATCCTACATATTTTCCCTGATTCCCACAGATAAGTGTCATCCTTATTCTTCAGCAAGGAAACTTCTCTTTGCAACAGATGGACACCATTATAGGAAAACACAATCAAAATACATAGTTTTGGAGTCCAATCCCAGTGAATATATTGACAATACAGCTCCTACAACTATAGCTCATGAAATAATGTGAAAGAGGAGGTGGAAACATTGTAAGATCCAGAGAATTAGGAAGTTTGCTGTGAGCCTGTGTCTCCTAGTAATATCTGGAGCTACACCCATGAAGTCTAACCAACATGACTGCCTACACATGAACTTAACAAGAACAACAACAATAGACATGCCAAAGAGGACAGGCAAAAACTCATGAGGCCTCAACCCCACACAAAGAACTATAAGCAACTAAGGAACGCTGATAGCAGGAGAAATAGTTTTACCTAGGGAAGAGCACACCAACTGATCATCTAATACCAACTGGCCAACCCTGAAAATGTATATGCAATTAACAGTATACAGAACAAGCATGTTATATTTAAGACTGTATATCTATATACATATATGCTTGTAACTACAATGAACAAAGAATCTGTAATTTTGAAGGAGAACAAAGAGGGATATATGGGAGAATTCAGAGGGAGGAAAGGGAAGGGGGAAATGATGTAATTATAATCTCAAAAATAAAGGGGGAAAATGTTATGCCCACTAACCCACTTATACAGAGGATACTTGAAAGAATACTTAGATCTGAAGAGAAGGATGAATACACTCAAGAGGGCACAGGGAACAAATATGCAGTAACAGACAATTCAAAGAGGTTTAAGAAAATAATGGATGTCAATGCACATTATTCAACAATATCTCACAATAGTAACAGTCTCAATTACCTAATAAAGAGACAATGGGTTAAGAAATTGTCTTAGAAAACAGGATTCATCTTTTTGCTACCTCCCAGAAATAAAACTCACAGTCAGATGTGCACACCACCTTAAGGGAAAGGATGAAAAATGTATTCTAAGCAAATAGAACTAAGAAACAAACAAACATAGCCATTGTAATTTCCAGTCATATACTTCCAACCAATAAGAGTAAGTAAGGTAAAGATTGACTGTCAGGATATTCAAACTTTAACCAAATAAGCACTAAATGATTTATAATGTATTTTTATCTATTAATATTTCTTTTATGAGTAATCGTGGTATAGTGATAGTTGTACCAACCACAAGCCAGATGGATAAAAACAAAACAGAGAAACATTGGTGACAATGACATCATAAATCAAAATGAGCTAGCAGACATCTCTAGAACATTCCATCCCAATACTAAAGAATACACATTCTCAATAGTCCATGGGACTTTTTCTAAAATTGATCATAAAGCAAGTCTCATTAGATACAGGAAAACCAGAATAAATCCTGCTCCCCATCATAAATGTGTTAAGGGGGATATTAATAGCAATAGAAACTACATAAAATACACAAACTCATGGAAACCAACCACCACACTGCTGAATGATAATCAGGTCAAGGAGAATGATAATCAAATCAAGGAAGAAATCAAGAAAGGAATTAAAAAATTTCCATAATTAAATAAAAATGAGAGCAAAACATGGCAAAATCTGAGACACAAAGAAGGTAGTCCTAAGAGGAAAGTTTATTGAATAAGTGCCTGCACCAGAACCTTAGAGAGAACTAATAGTGTAATGATATACTTAAATGCTTTAGGAAAACAAGAACAATGATCCCTCCTCACAATACACTGGAAGAGATGATCAAAATCAGGGCTGAAGTGATAAAAACATTGACAAAACAATACAAGTAATCAATTAATTAAATAGCCAAGTCTTGAAGAGATTAGCAAGATTGAAAATCTTTAGTCAAATTCACCAAGAGCGGAAAAACAACAACACCCAAATTAATAATATAAGAGACTAAAAGGGAGACATTACTACAGATTCTAAAGAAGTTAAGAATAGCAAGACTATACTATAAAAATATATATTTCACTAAACTGGAAAAGCTAAAAGAAAATAATAGTTTTTCAAGTGTGAAAGACTCAGCAAAACTAAATCAAGATGAAGTAAATACTTTAATCAGATTTAAAGCACCAAATGAGATAGAACAGTTGTTAAAAATCTCCCAACTTAAAATAAAAAAAGCAGAGCTAGGTGGGTTTAGCCTAGAGATTTACCACACCTTCAAGGAAGAACCAACACCAAAACTCCTGAAATTATTCAGTACAATAGGAAGGAATGCCTCCAAATTCAGTTTATGAAGCCAGTGTCACTGACACTCAAAACAGATAATGACCAACAATAAAAGAAAATTACAGGCTAATCTCCTGATGAACACAGATGAACATTTTCTCAATAAAATATTTGCAATCCAAATTCAAGGACACACAACAAACATCATCCACCTCGACCAAGTCAGCTTCATCCCTGATATTTAGGGAGGTTCAACATATATTAATCAACAACTGTAGTCTACCACATACATAGAGTCAAGAACAGAACCACATGGTCATCTCACTAGATGCAGGAAAAAAGCCTTTGAGAAAATCCAGTATCTCTTTATTACAAAAGTCATAGAGAATCTAGGGGTACAAAGGACATAGTAACCATAATAAAGGTAAAATACAACAAGCCCACTGTCAGTGTCACACTAAACTGAGAAATGCTTAAAGTATTTCTGCTGATATCAGGAACAAGAGGAGGATGTCCACTTCTGTTCAATATAGTTCTTGAAGTCTTAGCTGGAAGAATGAGACAAGAGAAGGAGATAATGGGGATATAGATAGGAAAGGAAGATGTTAAAAAAAAATCCTTATTTGCATATGATTCTACACATAAGAGACCCTAAAGTCTCCATTAGAAAACTCCTACATCTGAAGCCTGCAGTAGTGGCACACGCCTTTAATCCCAGCACTTGGGAAGAAGCGGTAGGTAGATCTCTGAGTTTGAGGCAAGCATGGACTACAGAATGAGTTCCAGGACTGCTAGTGCTACACAGAGAAACCCTGCCTCAAAAAACTAAAAACAAAAGCAAAAGCAAAAGCCTGCTACATCTGATAAACATATTCAGCAAAGCATTAGGGTATAACATTAAAACACAAAATCAGTAGTCTTCCCATATACAAATGACAAATATAAAGAGAAAGAAATCTGAGAAACAATAACATTCACAATAACCTTAAGAATGTGTTTGAATAAATTATACCAAGGAAGTGAAAGACATGCATGATGAAATTTCCTAGTCATGGGAGAAAGAAATTGAGGAAGACATCAGAAGATGGAAAGATCTCCCATGCTCATGGATTGGTGGCATTAATTTCATGAACCAACCTACCAATATAATTCTACAGATTCAACCCAACTGTCATCAAAATTCCAGCACAATTCTTCATATAATTTGAAAAAAAATAGTTTCATATGGAAATACAAAACACCTAAGATAACCAAACAATCCTCAATAATTAAAGCTCTGCTGGGGTACTTGAAATTTTGGATTTCAAGTTGTACTACAGATATATAATAATAAAAAGCCCAGCATGGACTAGCATAAAATAGACAAATTGATCAATGAAATAAAATCTAGAAACCACATATAAACCCCATTCCTAATGACTTTTCTTTATACCCTCAGATTGTATATGTCAACCCTTGTCTGAGAAACTTCTTTGTGTATTAGATGACGCTTAACACAGACCCACAACCAATCAGTGTACAGAGTATAAGATGCTGCATGGTGCTCAGCCCTTAGTGGTATGTCTGTGTCATACCCCTCTTCCCAGGGCTTAGGGATTTATCTAGAAAGAAAGAGGGGGAAGATTACAAGAGCCAGAGGTGGCCAATGACCACAATGGAACAGTATTTTCTGGTCACAACATGGCAGCTGCACAGTCATAGTGACTGTGACTACATGCCCAAGAGCATAGCAGGCCAAATCCCAGGATGGAAAGGGGAAGTAGGCATGAATTCTTACCCTTAGCTGAGGAGCTATTACCAATTGACTGTTGGTGGGAGTGGGAGGGTCAGTCTCCAATAATTCAATTCCTGACCAGCTACTCACATCCAGTGGATGGCTCTACACCCCTGAACATATGGGCAACACTACGTATATTCAGCAGGCTAAAATGAAGGACCCATGAAATTGAGAGGGTGTAGTGCTGAGAACAGAGAAGTTGGAGGGGGTTAGTGGAGTATGAACTTAAGCCACAGGTATGAAATTCTCTAGCAACAAAAAAACCTATTTGTTCTTAGTTTTACATTTCTATGCCTATTTTTATTTTAGTTTGTGTGATTTCTCTTGCCATGTCCTCAAATGCATTATTATCTTCACAGTAGTCTGTAGCAATTCTACTTTTCCCTCCCTCCCTCCCTTCACCTCTTCTCTCTTTCAGACCCAGGTTCTTGTGTGTATTTAGCAAACACCTTGCTGTTCAGTCATTCACTAATCCATTTTTTTTTTGCTTCTAAAGATTCAATATTGGGCTTGTGTGTGTGTGTGTGTGTGTGTGTGTGTGTGTGTGTGTGTGCTTCATATCACTCCTTAACTTTCTGATTATACAGGTGAAAGTTATTGTAACATTATAGATGTCTGCATTGGCCTGGTACTTTTAAATTGCCAGCTTTGACACAGAAGCTTTTCGTCATCATTGGCTGCATTTTCAGGTCTCTTCATATGCCTGGTAATGAGTCTGCAGTCTGTATATGGGGGACTTTAACTCCTTGAGTGCTGGATATACCTGCCTTATAAATCCCTGTGTCTCCCACAGCAATGCGATCCTGTTAGGTCTTGCCCTTCAGCTCAGGGCATTGTTCTGTCATACTTAACCCTCCCCATCACTGGGACAGCCCTTCTGTGAATTCTCCTCATGCCCGTGAGCCCTGCTCTGATGGAAACAGCCTCCAGTCCCCACACAGAAAGTTTCTTTGGCAATGACTCTTCTAATAATGATAGATTTGTGACTTGAAGTTGGCTTTGTGTCCGTTCTTCTCGTTTTAGTATATGAGCTGAATAAAAACTCAAAAATTCATTTATACTGTATGAAGAATGATAGTATTTTAGTCTTCTTGAGTTCTGATTATTTATTGCAAATTTGGTAGTGATGTAACTATTATCAGTATTTTCACAGAGCTCACAAAAGTATTTGTTATGCTTTTGTTGTGGTGACTTTGAAATCAGCCTTTCCACATCAGCTTTCTCTTTCTCAGTGCTCAAAACCAGCTTTTTATTAATGAAGTTTCTGGCAGCTGAGTGTGAGGGAATGAACATGCATGCATTCATTAACATGAACTAGGTGATGCTCAAAGATGTGATGACAGGGACTGGCCCCATGAATACTTTTCTATCTCCCTAGATCCTGTCCTAACATCACTCTTCTTCTTTATATTTCATCTTTTCTTTTTTGGTTGTGTTTTTTCTTCTGTTTATTTCTGGTTTTGTCCTTGTGGACATTTTAGACTCTCTTCCTTTCTCTGTGTGGGTCTTGTGCCACTGAGCTGTTTATATTCAGAAAGCAGTACTCCATCAATGCATTGTAATTGTGATTCCCTGAGTGTGGGCACACAGCAATCAATTGAATCCTAATACAATCCACCAGCAGTCACAGCAAGTTCAAATAGAAATGGAAGAATATGTAATAAAGAACAAACACATAGCAAGAAACAAACCACAGTATTATCCAGCCCTTACCTCAGTGAAATCTATAGGTCAACACATTTTATTTCTGGGGGAGTATAAAGTAATGGCATTAGTCATGTCAATCCATCTGTTCCCTTTTCTTCCCAAGGCATAATTAGTTGACATTTCTTTGGCAGCTTCTTCTGCATGCTTTCTGCAGCATGCACAGGGCTGTTTAGCTCTGGTGGGCATGACTTATGGAGGCCAACTTAGCCAAGGAGCCTGGGAACTTTTATCCACTCTGAGTTGGTAAGGGAGGTGGGCTGAATCACCCTGCTAGGTGATCTCTAAATTCCTTCTTAGACCTGTAGTTTAACAGAAAAATACAAACATGTGAGGACAGCTTGGAAAAGGATGCGAGCCATTCCTGGAGAAGCTGAATTATGATCTGAGCACAACTGCCTGGTAACAATTAATCTGGATTATTAATCGATGAGGACTGGTAATCAACAAGGAAGCACATCTCTAAGTGTGCTTATCTGCTTGTTTCTGGAAGGGTTTAACTGAAGAGGAAAGGCACTTGATGTGAGCAGCATTGCTCAATAGGCTGGGGTTTGGACTGAATAAGAAGGATGCAGCAGTTTCCATCGCTCGCTGCTTCCTGACTGGAGACACAATGTGAGCAGCTGCCTCCTACTCCTACTGCCGTGCCTGCCCCACCATGATGGTACTCTCAAACTGTAAACCCAAATGAACTCCGTTTTTCCTCCAGTTGCTTTTGTCAGGTGTTGTCAACATGACAAGAACCAGAGCTAATACAGCCACCAAGGAACATGTATTCAAGGCTGACAGGGGCTCTTGGCATAGTCACACATGCCTATAATCAAAGCACTCAGGAAGTAGAGGCAGGAAGAGCATAAGTTCTAGCCAGTGATGATAATGTGCTAATACCAAAAAAACCCAAAACAAACAAACAAACAAAAACAAAAAAACCCAACCCCGAAACCAAACCAAACCAAACCAAGCAACAACCAAAACAAAATAAAACAAACAAACAAACAAAAACCCAAAGGCTGAGGATGTGACTCAGCTATATAGTGCTTGTCCTGTATGTTCAAGACCTTAGGTTAGATTCTCATCACGGAGTTTTTCTCCAGCTAGGGCTTGTTTGATTCATAGGTCAGGAACCTAGAATAGTGTATTGGTGATGAGGAGAGATATTTCCATTTCTCTTTGTAACCAAGGAAACAGAATGTACACTCCCTCTAGGTCTGGGCTGGGGAAGGAAGGCCAAATGAGGTGGAAGATGATCTGGTTAGCCATCAAAAGACCCTTTTTCTTAAATATATTCTTCTCTCATACAATACATCCTGACTACTCTTTCCCCTCTATCCACTCCTCCTAGATCCCCTTCCTTCCCCATTCCCCAGATCTACCCCTCCTTCATTTCCCTTCAGAAAAACAGCAGGTCACCCAGGGTTATCAACTGAACAGGGTATAAATGCAATAAGACTAAGCACAAAGCCTCACATCAAGGCTGGATGAGACAACCCAGTAGGAGGGAAAAGGTCCTAAGAGCAGGCTATGAATTGGAGACATTCCCACTCCCTCTGTTAGGAGTCCCACAAGAACAGCAAGTGACACAACCCTAACATATATGCAGAGGACCTAGTGCAGAACCATGCAGGCCCCATGACTGTCACTTCAATCTCTGTGAGCTCCTAAAAGACTTCCTTGTCTGAGCACTTCCAAAGTGCATTTGGAGTTCACCAGTAGAGGGAGAGAGACAGTGCACTGTGTGGTGTGGGCTGTGCTGTTCTGCAGAGGTGTTTATCCTGAAGTAGAAACCCAGTTGTGCCCCTTGAAAAACAAGTCATGTTCATTTCCAAGGCATTCAAAGGAAAATCACATTATTTTCATAGTAAGGAAAAGTGCACATGTCTGGAAATAGGTCGTTACTTAATCAGGATAATGTATTCTCCAGCACTCTCTTCCTAATCTTTGTGCTTAAAAATAAACTGAAATGTTAGCACTATACTTTATTTGCATTGAGCTTGCTGAAAATCTGTGGAGATCTGACCATCAGTAGGTAGGTAGAAGCTTCTAGGAGAGCCTTTTATGCTACCAGGATTCTTAACAACACATGTGGATATGTATACACATGCGTTTTAAGCACAGTTTCTTATACCATCTTCCCCTCCCCTCCCCCTCTTTCCCCTGTTTTCTTTCTCTTCAAACCCAGTCTCACTGAGCTGGCTGAAAGTTCAAGATTCTCTTCACTTGACATCCCAAATCCTGGGCTTACATGTGTACACTGCCATTCCTGATTCTCTTTCTTTTCTCCAGTCCCCAACTTTGATTTTATTGCTTAAGTCAATATTTCTGAAAGTTCTTGTATATTCTCTATTTTCTGGGATACAGTTCTACAGTGTTGAATATTCCCATGAGCTCTGGCTAAGACATATCCTGTGCAATGCTTTCTTGGGGCCACTTGGACATGGAAGTCTCCCTGCCTCCATCAAGTATTAGTACTTTTGAGAAGCTGTGAGCTCTCCAAGACCTTCTATGGGACTCACCTTCAGTGTGGGGAATGGGCTAACTCTGCCAATTCCCCAAAATGAGAATCAGAGTGCCTGGAGTGGTGCCACGGTTAACACCCTTGTGGATTCAAGGAATTGCTGAGCAGGGTTAAAGGCAAGAGTGTGGGGGTGTTCATCATCGCATGGCCATTCTGTGTATGTGAGATTATACCAGGCGTGGAGGATTGCCCCTGCTAGGAGGAGACACACTTCCATGCCAGGGCATAGGATCACAGAGACTATCAGAAACTCTGTATCTTTTTGCCACCATGTTCCAAGCCTCAATTTATTCATTGGGTGAGCAACAATACATTGCCTAAACAACAATGATTATAGAAGCTTGTGAAGTTTACATGGGAAAATGGATAAGAAATGCCTCACACAGTGCCTAGTACACATTACACATGAAAAAGAAAAAAAATGCAAATTGACATGAGGGAATGAAGGATACAGGGTGAGCAAGAGAAGGCAGGGTTTACTCTATTGGCTGTATATACAGGAAGAACTGAATGGGGAAGAGAAATGGCTGGAAGGGTTGTCTGTAACTTCAGAGTCCTAGAAGTTCAATACTCAGTGAGACCTCAACTGCTGTAACATTTCCACCTTATGTGGAAATAATTTCAGCTCCATGATGCCATTGCCTTTTCTTTCTGGTTTTGCTTAGTTTGTGGTCTCTCAAGTAGAATTCACTTGCTATTTTCTTAGGAGTTTTCTTAAACACTAAAAAGATACCAAACTGAGCCTGAGAAAGGTCCCTTGCTTTACTGTCTCATGATCCAGAGAAAAAGCCTCTTCTGTACCTGAGGCTCTGGGCTTCAGAAAGGATGCTTGGGAGGTTTTGTGCATTTCTCCTCTTAATATAGATAGCTATG
>CABHPQ010121198.1:0-12995 GCA_902168405.1 Peromyscus aztecus | reverse complement strand
ATTGAAAATGTCCAGAAATGCTACAAAAAGACATCAATTTTGTAGTGTTCTCATCCCTAAATCAGCTGCTCTAAACCTTAGGAGAGATCTGTGAGAGCTAAGTGATAAGGTCAGAAAATTTGCACCTGGGAAATGTTGATGCATCCCTTCTGGTCACACATTCTTCTCAGCTTTTAAAGTCAGAATTGCTGGCACACATCATATTCCCCTCAACACATGAAGGTTCCGTGTGCGAGTGTGTCTGGAGGAGAAAGACTCTTGTGGGGCCACATACACCCTTCTCAACAGTGCAGCATCGTAAAAAGTAGAGACTCACCCTGTGTCTGCCTGGGGTTGGCTCCAGGAGCGCCTGCAGACCCCAAAGCCAGTGGGTGAAGAATGGCTTCTCTACATGGCATTGTATCTGCATAGAACTTGTGCAGCCTCCCATAGTCTAAGTCACCTCTTGGTTACAATTTTAGTGCGGCCACCAGTCACGTGTGTCTGTCGGGTACTCAGGGTATGACATTGGAGCTGTGAACCCCTGCTCGCCCGCTCTCGGTTTTGGCAATGGCACCCCATTGTGTGATTGTGCACATGTTTGTGGGTGGAAGCCAGAGAACAACCTGAAGTCTCCTGCCTCAGGAACTTTCCCACCTTTTTCTGTTCTGACACAGTTGCAGTGGGGCTTGATGATCTGGCCTGGGCAGCCAGCTCCAGGATGATGAGTGCACGCCACGGTGCCCAGCTCTCTACATGGGTGCTGGCGATCAGACTCGGGCCTTCATGCTTGCCCAGCAAGCGCTGTACTACCATGTTTTTATTTAGGAATGCTTAATCCTTCGATTCTAGAATGACAGTATAAAACTGAAAGTGACGACGTTTAACTGCTTTCTCACCCTGAGAAATGAAAATTCCCAGCGTACTCAGATTTTTGTTTTCTAATGAAAACACTGTTGTCCACCTGAGGGAATACAGGGAAGTCTCCTTTCCCTTCCCCGTGTGTTATATTGAGCTCACAGCCTTCTGATGGGGGCAGTTCTTACTGTGAGTGTCAGGTGTCACACAGAACTGCTGGCTGTCACTACCAGTGTGGGCAAGCTGTGTCTAAAAGGCGCATTCTCTCTCCTTTCAGTCTTGTCTTAAAAGAAGAGGCGTCTGATTACCTTGAATTGGACACAATTAAAAATCTCGTCAGGAAGTATTCTCAGTTCATCAACTTCCCCATCTACGTGTGGAGTAGCAAGGTGAGTCTGGATAAATGTCATGTATGACCTTGGTAGACATGAGTGTTGAGCTGGGGTGAGTGTTGTGTGGTTCTTACTGGAGGCCTTTTACTTGACAATGGTTGCTGCTCCGTAGACATGGGGATTACACCAGCCAGCTTAACTGTCCTTGTCCTCTCTACTCAACAGACCGAGACCGTTGAGGAGCCCCTGGAGGAAGACGAAGCAGCTAAAGAAGAGAAGGAAGAATCTGACGATGAAGCTGCAGTGGAGGAGGAGGAGGAAGAAAAGAAACCAAAGACCAAGAAAGTGAGCCTGGCTCCTCAGATTTGATGTTAGCGTCTGTGGGAGGGCAGCTTCCAACCACCTGTGCGGGCTTACGAAGCTTCAGTCTTGAACAAAATTGTCTTTATTTTGAGTGTGTGCGTGGTTTGCTTGCATATATATTTATGCACCGCTGTGTGTGTGGTACCCATGGAGGCCAGAAGAGGGTGTTGGAGCCTTTGGAACTGGCGTTAGAGAGGTGGTGAGCTACCGTGTGGATGCTGGGAATCTGACCTCCGGTCAGTGCTCCCCACTGAGCCATCTCTCCAGGCCTAGAACTTCATTCTGGGGTGTGGATGGGTGTGTGTTTTGGATGGTTGGTGGACTGTCTGAAGCTGGGTCTCAGCATGTGCCCCTATCCTCCTGCCTGCCCAGTGTGGGACAGCTATCAAAGGTATCCATTACCATGCATGGCATGAGGCTTCATTTTTAAAAGTTTCTCGTTTTCCAGGTGGCTCTATTATTAAAAACATGGCCTTTGTTTATGTGCTGTGTTTTATCCTGGAATGCTTTGAGTAGCAGTCCTCTGTAAAAACCTTCCGACTTTTTGTATTAGTTAAGTCTGTCTTCTGTATTCTGAATTTTCAAATTCTGGAAGCTTTCTGTATCCTCTCTCTAGCATGTTGTTATCTACTATCAAAACATTTCCTTAACTGATTTAGGTAGCAGAGAGAGAAGTGTTGCTGAAGATTGTTGAATTTATGATGTTGGCTACTTTCCTTTTCGTGTTAAGTACTGGCTATAAATGCTAAGTGAAAGACTTGCTTTTTGCTGTAATCCCAGCACTGTAGAGGCAGAGGCAAGAGGTTCTTGGTTTGAGACCAATCCGGGCCACATAGCTGGAACTTTTTAAAAAAAAAAAAAAAAAAAAAAGACCTGTGCTTTGAAAAATGCTTGTTAGTAGGACCCCTATTAGATAGCAGATTATGATCACTTGTAGGTTAACCATTGAGGACTAAAAGAAACTTACCAAATATCTTAACTTTAGGTTGAAAAAACAGTTTGGGATTGGGAACTTATGAATGATATCAAACCAATATGGCAGAGGCCATCCAAAGAAGTAGAAGAGGATGAGTACAAAGCTTTCTACAAATCCTTCTCAAAGGTAAATTCTATGTCGAGAGTTCTTCCCTTTTAAGTTATTAATGAGTTGTACAAAATCATCAGCATATTTGTTAATTTAAATATGATAATGTGGCTGGGCGGTGGTGGCGCACACCTTTAATCCCAGCACTCGGGAGGCAGAGGCAGGAGGATCCTTGTGAGTTCGAGGCCAGCCTGGGCTACAGAGAGAGTTCCAGGACAGGCACCAAAGCTACACAGAGAAACCCTGTTTCGAAAAACAAAAACAACAACAACAAAAATTTATAACAACCATGTTGTGTCTCTTGCAAGAGTATGGAGGGCCACAGTCATATTCAGATTTCACAAGAACCTTGGAGGTTGGTGTCTGGTTAGGAGTCGTCTTAGGAGTAATCATCCACAACATGTTTGTAATGAAGCAGTAGAGAGTCCAAGAGTTGTTCTAAACACTTCGGACTAAACTGTCATTTTAATAATGCATGTATATATGAGATGAGTCATCCACGGGTCTCACAGGATGGCTGAGAAACATGTTATAGAGACATTAGGAGCCACTTATGTCGTCGTTGGTTTCTAGCATAAAACAGGACGAAAGTTAGTGAATGGCTTTTAATGTGATCTTGAAAGAGTTCGCCCACAACGTCAGACATTGCCATGTATTTAAGATACTACTGAAGCTGTTTCTCGGGGATTTTTGTTTTTCTTTTTCTTTTACTGATCCATTATTTCGACTCCTAAGAATGTAAAACTAGACTTCAGATTGCTTCTAGTTACTGTTTCCTGAACAAGATCTTGTACAGATTGGCTGTGCTGAAGGACTTGGCATGGCATGGAAGTTAATGTCTGCTCGCTGTCACGTCATCGCCCTCCTGGGGTAACATAGATAGTGGGGTTATCAGCAGTCTTCCAAAACCTTACCGAGTCAGAATCCGGCCTTGCTCTTGGGACCACCTTTCTGTTTTGATTTGGTGAGAGGCCATCTCTGTGAAATGCTTGTGGGTGTGATGAAGTGCTAAGCCTTTGTACTGCTTTTTCCTGTGATGTGAATAACCCAAGTACTTTCCACAGGAAAGTGATGACCCCATGGCTTATATCCACTTTACTGCAGAAGGGGAAGTCACCTTCAAATCAATTTTATTTGTGCCCACATCTGCTCCTCGTGGTCTGTTTGATGAATATGGATCCAAGAAGAGCGATTATATTAAGGTAGGTGGGTTTTTAAGTATTGTAAACTAAGTTTAAAATTTAAAAGTATGATTTCAAAGGTGACTGACTCTGTTTTGGTTCCCATCAGCTGTATGTGCGCCGAGTATTCATCACAGATGACTTCCATGATATGATGCCCAAGTACCTTAATTTTGTCAAAGGTGTTGTAAGTATCTGAAGATGCGGTGCCATGGGCATTGGAGTGGGTGGGAGTAAAGCAGTGCTGGATATTTTGGTATGGAGTTGATTTTATTGCTCAGTGGACGTTTGCTATCTGCAGGTGGATTCAGATGATCTCCCCCTCAATGTTTCCCGTGAGACTCTTCAGCAACATAAACTCCTCAAGGTGAGGACTTGTAGTTGGGTTCCTTGCCCTTTAGTTGGAGTGCGAGGATTTCTCTGAGGAGGGCAGCTAGATTTTGTGCTTGAGCTGGTCTTTGTCCAAAAGAATTTCTGTCGGACATAACAGTGCTTACCTATAACCTCAGCAGCTTGAAGGAAAAAGCAGGAAGGTCACGAGGTCCTGCCAGTCATGCCAGGGTTTATTAGCAGCTTGAAGGCACCCTACCTTAACATGAGATCCCGTCTCAAAAAGGGAACTTCTTTCACTGTGCACTGTTGGGTCTCTGAGCCGACACAGTGCCCCAACACTTACACAGTTTTGAACAGTTGAAAGCAGGGAATGTACACACCTGCTCTGTGGTCCACGGTCAAGTGTGCTATCACATGGTCACTGTGCTCGCTGGACCTTTCCGTACGCCCACTCCCACCAGTGTCACAGGGACTAGAAGGCGAGGGGGGGTCGTTTTGTTTTTAAGCATTTGAAAATACCAGTCATTTTGTCAAAATATCAAAGTTCTAGAATACTAACATTAAAAACACTTGTCATTAATTCTAACTCAATGAAGGAGTACCCTGTCATTTCCTGTCCCTTGGTCAGTGGCAGTAGTGTGGCCATTCTGCTGTTCCAGTGGCTGTTCTGGTCTCTTTGCCAAGGTTTGAGCCGCACTTTCCTAAGCAGATTCCCTTTTCTTTAGGTGATAAGGAAGAAGCTTGTCCGGAAAACTCTGGACATGATCAAGAAGATTGCCGACGAGAAGTACAACGATACCTTCTGGAAGGAGTTCGGCACCAACATCAAGCTTGGCGTGATTGAAGACCACTCAAACCGCACCCGGCTTGCCAAGCTCCTGAGGTTCCAGTCTTCTCACCACGCATCTGACATCACCAGTCTAGACCAGTATGTGGAAAGAATGAAGGAAAAGCAGGACAAGATCTACTTCATGGCTGGGGCAAGCAGGAAAGAGGTGAGAGGAAAAGCAGCTAGCTAGCTGTGGGTAGAACCAGTGCTTGAGAGGAAAGGAGTCATTGTCACCGGAGTAGTTGGCAGCCACTAGAGGACACTGACCTCAGGTCCTTGTCTCACACGAGGTTGTTAATGCTGCGGAGGCACAGCTGATACACCAAGGCAGAACTTGACGAGACACACTTCCTTTATTGCATAGGCTGAATCTTCTCCGTTTGTTGAGAGGCTGCTGAAGAAGGGCTATGAGGTTATTTACCTCACAGAGCCCGTGGATGAGTACTGCATCCAGGCCCTCCCCGAGTTCGATGGGAAGAGGTTCCAGAACGTTGCCAAAGAAGGAGTGAAGTTTGACGAGAGCGAGAAGACTAAGGAAAACCGGGAAGCCACAGAGAAGGAATTTGAGCCTCTGCTCACCTGGATGAAGGACAAGGCCCTTAAGGACAAGGTACTTGGTGGTGGGCAGACCTTAGCGTCCACACTTAAGAATTAGCTCAAACTGATCTATCTACACCTGGTTTCTTTGTAACCACGAGCAGTTGTAGAGAGTGGCACCTGTAGCCTCAGGCACTCAAGACTCACAACAGGAAACTGGAGGTGCAGCTGAGGGACACCTTTATCTGCTGTGCTTAAGACCCTGGGTTTAATACAGGGTAGAGTGAGTTTGCACCTTACAGAAGGTTCCTGTTGTTCTAGTACTGATTTTACTGAGTTTGTACTGAGTTTTTACAGGTTTAAGTTGAAATGAGTGTCCCTTGAAGGACCCCAATCTGAATGCCTCTGTCAGTAATCTGAGGGGTGACTGCATTGCTTACCTGCTGAGACTCACTTGTGTCTGATGTTTCCCATCCTAAGATTGAAAAGGCCGTGGTATCGCAGCGTCTCACAGAGTCTCCCTGTGCTCTTGTGGCCAGTCAGTATGGGTGGTCGGGCAACATGGAGAGGATCATGAAGGCACAGGCGTACCAGACGGGCAAGGACATCTCCACAAAGTAAGTAACTGGGATGTCCCACCAAGGCGCCAGCTCTTGTTCTTTTATGTGCAAATGTCAGTTTTTTTGATCTGCTACATGTATCATCCTTATTTTCCTTATTTTTACTTTAGATTAAATTAAGAACAATGTCTACAAGCTGGGCAGTGGTAGCACACACCTTTAATCCCAGCACTGGTCCACAGGGCGAGTTCTAGCCAGGACATCCACAGCTATACAGAGGAACCCTGTGTGTGTGGAGGCGGGGAGGATGTCCACATTACATCAAGACTCACCAGTGTTTTTTGGTCTGGTTTTTTGAGACAGGGTTTCTCTGTGACAGCCCTGGTTGTCCTGGAACTCACTTTGTAAGCCAGACTGGCTTGGACTTCACAGAGATCCACTATGCCAGGCTCTCTGAGTTCTAAGTAATGCTGCTGTATCTTTCATCCTATGTTACAGCATTGTTTAAAACATAGCTGTCAGTGTCAGAAAAGTTACTGACTGTCCGTTCAGCACTCGCTGCGTTTACACTCGGGTGGCTCTTGTCTTTGTGACCGTCAGACTAATCAAGTTACACCCTAAGCGGATGTGTGATAAACCCTCTGGACTTGGATTTATAGAAAAAGTTGAGGTAAAATGCCAATGAGCGTGAGAATGTACAGAACACACTGCAGAGTTTTAATTGGTGTTAAATAAAAAAGTGAGTTTAGGGCCCACACTGGAGAGGGAGTCATGGCGATGATGAACTTAAGCAGCACCCATCACTGTATGACTCAGTTAAGGTGTTGGGGGATGAACAAGACATTAAACCAGTTCATTAACCCAGAAGAACTTGGGAGTCATCATTAAATAGTTCCTTTTATTTCTTTTTTTTAACCTTACCATGGCCACTCTCCTGTTAAAGGAAGCAATAATTTTTTTCTCTAATTAAAGCTAGGCATGTGGACCCTAAAATTGGCATCTTAACTGATGCTCATTTTGTCCCTCAACAGTTACTATGCCAGTCAGAAGAAAACATTTGAAATTAATCCCAGACATCCACTGATCAGAGACATGCTTCGGCGGGTTAAGGTGAGTGATGCTACAGCTGCTCTCCTGTCTGTCTAAACTGGACGATCTGTAACTTGTATACTAATATTAGTCAAATGTGCCTTCTGTCAGGAGGATGAAGAGGACAAGACTGTCCTGGATCTTGCTGTCGTTTTGTTTGAAACAGCGACACTCCGGTCAGGGTATCTTCTACCAGACACCAAGGCGTACGGAGACAGGATAGAAAGAATGCTTCGTCTCAGCTTAAACATTGACCCTGAAGCACAGGTTTGTACCCTGGGCTCTGCCCCAAGCGTCAGGGACAGTTGTCTCCCAATTAGGTGATGCTGCTTTAGAAGTATGTTTAGTTTTTACTTCTAGAAGTAACTTGTTCCATCCATGTCTGAAGCCCTAGAGTGACCTATGAAATGAAGGAGAAATCCCTGTCTTCCTTTCTGATAGTTTCCCGGCTTTACTACAGTTCTTACTAAAACACCCATTAGCATCTTAAACATTTTGAGAGCAAAATGAAAATGGACGGAAGGCATTTACCAGGTTCGTGGATGTCACCTTTAGGTAGAAGAAGAGCCGGAAGAAGAGCCAGAAGACACGGCAGAGGACACGGCAGAAGACACGGAGCAAGACGAAGAGGAAGAGGTGGATGCAGGCACAGAAGAAGAAGAAGAGGAAGAGACAGCAAAGGTCTGAGGGGGAGTGGGCCCGACTGAGTCCTTCCCAGATGGGGCTGCGTGAGGCTAGTCACACAGGAGTAAATCCAGAGACGTGGGCATCTGATACCAAGCTCGGAAGCTGGGGGACATGTTTCATTCCTTTATTTTATCCAACATTCACAAGATCTTTTTAAGCAGATTGATTCCCCACCCCACCCCCGTGCTGCTCACTGTGTGTAAACACTCGGATGGAGCGGGGATGTTGAGATAGGGGCTTTGTGTGTAGTCCTGTGCCGCTGCCTCATTTTTAAAGTTTTCATTATTTAGATGTAGGCATTGATCTTGGTGGGTTCTGAATTATTTTGCCAATAAGCAACTACAAACAAAATAACAGAAGAGTTTAAATGTGAGCTTTTCCATAAGGCAGGGTTAGTGGCTGGATTGTGAATGTTTTCTGATGTTTGTTTTCACAGGAATCTACAGCAGAAAAGGATGAATTGTAAATTATCTTTTCACCACGGATCCTGTGTGGAGAGGGAATGTGAAATTTTAAAGTCCTTTTTTTTCAGAGAGACTTGTTTTGGATGCTCCCCCAAGCCACCGCCTCCCCTGCACTGTAAAATGTTGGGATTATGGGTCACAGGAAGAAGTGTTTTTTTTTTTAGTTGAGTTTGTTTTGTTTTGGTTTTTTTTAACATTCCTCATGAATGTAAATTTGTACTATTTAACTGACTATTGGTGTAAAATCTTGTCATGTGTATAAAAATAAAAAAGGTCCCAAATACCCGCCGCCACCTGTTTTCCTAACACAGCAGGATGACTTTTCTTCTTCCTGCCTGTTAGGTTCTTTAGAAAGAGAATAGCTGGTTTGTTCAGGTCGGTCATCATCTTCCTGAACAAGTTGATACACATGCAAATAATCCCTTCCAGGGATCAGAACATAAACTCTGAATGTGGGCTAGACTTGGTGACAACCTTCTGGAGTACGCACAGGAGCGGGAAGCTGAACGTCACTCTTCAGAGGTCATGAAAACCTTAGACTGAGCAGTCCTCACAGGCGAGAGGAAGTTGACTGGAAATGTAGGGGAGGCCATTAAACGGGTGGCGGGGGTCAAGTGGGCACTCAGTAAGACACAGTGAGGACCACGGGGTAATTAGAAGTGACTGGCCAGCGGTTTCCGTTTCGAAACATGCTCTCACAGCTATGTAATTCAGCTGGCCAAAACTCCGCCTGCCTCCAGAGTGCTAGGATTAAAGGTATGCATACCATGGTGATTTTATGTTAGCTGAGCATGGTGGGGCACTTGGGAGACAGGAGTATCTCTTGAGTTCAAAGCCAGCAAGACAGAGCCAGTACCAGGAAGAAATAGACCCTGGCAGAAATTTAAAAATTGTGCAGGAGTGTGTTGCTTTGCCGCATGTATGTGTGTGTGCCTAGCACCCATGGAAGCAAGGCAGGCTTGAATTCAAGGTCAGCCTAATCTACTCAGTAAGTTCTAGGACCAGCAAGGTTACATAGTGAGACCCTGTATCAAACAGAAAAAACTCCGCTTCAGAGCCCCAGTCTGCTCATTAGGGTGGGCTTAAAAGATGTCGTCTGGGGCTGGAGAAATGACGGCAGACAACTTGTTGCTTACAGAATACCTATGTTGAGTTCCCAGAACCCCCGGTGGCTCAAAACTGTCTATAACTCATATTCCAGGCAATCAGACATCTGCACTCCATGGGCAATGCATACGTGTCCATATATTCATATAACTTGTGTAAATTAACCTTAAGGGGCTAGAGAGATAGTCAACAGAGTACAGCTACTTTTCCAGAGGACCCAGGTTCAGTCCTCAGTACCCAAATGACCTCTCCTGGCTTCTGAGGGAACTAGGCATGCACACAGCACACAAAAATGCAGTCAGTGCATTCATACATAAAAGTCTTTAAAAAACAGGCCCATTGTATAAATTACTTTTTATTCTACATTTACAGATTGGGCAGAATCTTGAAACAAGTTCACTTCCTGCAGCTGACGTAGGAAAATAAGTGGCAAGAGATGTGCTGTCACAGTTCTGAGGGACCAAAGTGGAGTCCAGGGTGAGCAGGGCCTTGTTCTGTGACTGCGGAATCCTTTCCTTGGCTTGCGGTTCCGACACTCCAGTCCCAGCCTCTCCACACAGTGCCCTCTCTGCCTTCCTTCTCATGGCATTACGACTGGTCCCGTGCATGAGGCCCACCCTCGTGGCCCGTCCTACAGTCGCAGACCCTGAGGGTTGAGGTCAACATTTTTTAGGGACTCACTTCAACTCAGCATATTCATTTAAGTTTTTATGCCATTTTTACATTTTATCCCATTTTAATTTGCTTTCTCGAATTTGGGGGATGAAAGCACCTTGACAAGCTAAGTCGCTAATGCTGCAATTCCATTAGGCACACAATTCCAAAGAACTTCCAACTTTAAATATTTTATACAGTTTAGTGCAAATATTACTTCTCAATGTTTAGACTCTAAGCATTGTCACTGACTTATTGTATGTAACTTACAACATTATACTCAAACTCTTTCAGAGAAATAAGTATCATAATGGCAGGAGACATTGCAAATACTCAGTCTCATGTGATACTGAAGAGAAACATCTTCCCAGTCAAATCAAGAAGCTGAAGCTTAGGCGGCGCTTAAGAGGCGCTGGACCAAGTGTGTGGTAGTTTATACCTGTGACTCCACCATTTGGGAGGCGGAAGGCAGGGCTGTCTTGAGTTTGAGGTCAGCCTGGGCTACACAGCAAGACCCTGTTCCAGAGGCCAGCCGGATCTCCACAGTGAGCTCCAGGTGAGCCAAGGATGCATAGTGAGACTTTAAAAAATTCTGACCGAATCATTATACAAGTTCAACTTTATCAGTTCCTAACCAGCATTTGTCTTTGGATTAGACGTCTCAAGAAGTCGTTTTACCCAATATATGTAAAAATATATATGTAAAATATTATTCACAGAATTCTTGGCAGAGTTGTATTTTGAAGTTTCTACTGCTGTGAAACTTGAGGGTTGTGGTGTCTCTCTTTCAGTCCCAAAAGCTCCGTTTTGAGTTCTCCAGGCTTTGGTGGAATTTCAGGTATTGTCTACAAAAACAAAAACAGGCCAAAAAACAGTTGCTACCACATCTGAGACAACAGGTCAATGAGATCTAAAAAGCTTGAGAAAGAACAAAAAGCCTCGTGCATGCTACTCAACACCATTACCATTATGAGGACCCCTGGTTGATCTAAATTTCTTGCTGTCTGTACATTCACGATTAAATCATCTAGATGTCTTAAGTCCACAGGGATAAATCCAATTGACTCACAATTTCAAATGAAAATTTCAATACTTGGAAATTCATTCCTGCACTGTTCACTGGCTCTCTACCATGCGCCAGGCCCAGAAGATAACTAATGGTGGTTGTTGTATTCAAAAGATATGAAGTGACCATCACGTGATGTGCATAAAGCAATGAGCAAACATGCACAATTCTGCCTTTGAGGAAGGGAGAAAGAAATGCACGGGATGTGCAGCATGTGGATGGCTGAGTTTGATTCCCAGACCACAAAAAAAATACAATGGTTTTCAGTACGGTATAATCAAAACTACGAGTCTATCACAATAAAATTTTAGAATCTTTGCACTGCCCCCAAATAAACTCCTATCTTGTTCCCATATGATTCCCTCCACTTTTGTCCACATATATTTGCCCATCACGTGTCATGTAGTCTTTTGTGACTCGATCCTTTCACTTTGCAGGATTTCAAGGTTCATTCATGCAGGATCACTGAATGATATTCCCCTATATAGATGGTACTGTTTTATGCAGTTATTCATCAGATATCTGCATTGTTCCCACCTATGAATATGTACAAGGTCAAACAAATTAGTATGATGACGTATGTCTTGGTGTTGGGTAGGAACCTAGAATGGGAATTGCTGGAACATAACACTGTTTATGAGGAACTTCCAGACTGGGTCTCAACGCAGCTGCACGGTTTTATAGTCCCCCTGATAGTGCCTGAGGGTCCCAACTTCTCCCTGTCCTCGACAACTGTTTTATTATGGCATCGGTGGTTCTGATTGCATTTCTCAGGTGGCTAATGATGATGAGCATCTTTTCACAGGCTTCCTGGCTGAGATGACTTCTGAACACAGGTATGAAGGAAGATGAAGAAGCCATGTTGCAGGTATCTAGGAGTGTTTCGGGCTGATGGGATCACAAGGGCAGAGCACCTGGGGCATGACTGTGCCTTCATGTTCAAGGAAAAGCCTTGTTACATCTGATACAATGTGCAAGAGGTTAGAAGGCTAGTTGGTGGGCAGTGGAGGGGGACAGAAATGCTCCACTGGCCGTCACTTTGGGGAGAGTTTTGAGAAGAACGACATGAGCTGAATCAAGGGTAAAAAGACGTGATGGAAGCTGTTAAGAAGAGATCAGGAAAAGCAAGAGTGGAGGGCAGAAGATCGTCAGGAAGCCACTGTCTTAATGAGGAAGGAGCTAACTGATGGTGGCCTGAACAGGGTAGGCACAACAGTGGCTAGAGAAGTGGGCAGGATGTGGATGTATCTTCCAGATTGACCCAATGGGATCTGCTGAGGCATGCAGTGAGAGGAATAGGTTGACTCCAGGACTTCAGTCTAAATAACTAAAAGAACCCAGCTGTCGCTTCTGCTGTCCCTCATGAGGCGTGCCTGACAACTGAAACAGCATCCTTAACAGTCCTCCCTAAGTCGGCAGTAAGTGCCAACCCCGGGCAGCCACCATGGTCTCTTCTGTGCTCTTTCCCTAAACCTTTTAGTTATTCTAACAGTGGTGGCTGGACTAGGTAGGCACAGGACATAAATTCCTTAAATACTAGGAACACATCCAGCATCCGATGGCAGGCAGCCACCTTGGCCTGTAAGTCTATCAGTAAAGACACCTGCTGCCAATGCTACCACCCAACCACACTGAGGTGGCCTAGGACCGTTGGTATGCCCATTTTTGAGACTGTGGTTTTGTGTTGTTTTCTCCCAAAGTACAGGTAGCTGCTGGTAACAAACCTTGTACATCTCCAATAGCAATGAGATAATCAAGTCAACCTCACAGGATCAAATTCTAGGCATTGTTTCCTTGGTATAGAGCTGCTGGTAAGTATGCCGGGAGAAGATAGACACAAAGCTGCATTTCCGGGCTGGAGAGATGGCTCAG
>CABHPQ010121197.1:0-12018 GCA_902168405.1 Peromyscus aztecus | reverse complement strand
ATTTTATTATCTAATTATTGACTAAATAATTCTGTGGCTAACAAGTGGAGATTTCTTAGTTTTTCCAGCAAGGCAGTAATACTATGAACTATAGCAATAAAAATAAAATTACACACTTCAAAAGTAACCTGTGTTCTTAGAATATATAAGAGAGTACATAGTCTCTTATATATAATAAATATACCTTTGGAATCATATCTAAATCATTAAAAGGAGCCTTCTGCTATCATTAAAGATAATCAACGATGATTTAGTAACCAAAGTTTGGGGAAACAAGTCTTCAATGAAAGAAAAAAGAAGCGACATGAGTTTCAGATATATACATATACATACTTTTATGTATATATTTATAGCTATATGTAATCTGAAACAGTTATTTTGGCCATGGGTAGTCAAACATTTTACACGTATCCCCAGTTGTATGCATATTTTGGCTAAAGACAGAGCAGCCTTCTGCAGTACTACGAAACAGCTAATAATGAGAAAAACAATTACCTAGTGATAACAAGCAAAGTCCCAATATAATTTCTTTGCTGGTCATTACTCCACTAATCAGCCTGTGTAAGACACTATTGTCACTGACAAAGGTGATCAGGACCTCTGCAAACTTGGCATAGCAGGAAATGTTCACAGGAGCACAGCGATGGAAGAATGGAATAGGTGCACTGGTGACACAAGAAAAAAAATCAGAAAAGAAATTACTCCTACTTAATATAAATGCCACATCAAACACACAAATGAGAGGTGAATATGGCTGCCATACACTCCACCCTCCACACCACGGGAGCTAAGTGCTGTGAGCGCTAGGAAGATGACTGCTGTGTGCAGGATGCCAATCTTACCAGAGCTTATCCAAGAGGGTGGAGTGCATATTCCAACAGAAGACATTACCCCCCACTTCCGAACACAAATAACACACATACACATACGCATGGAGAACTACCAGAAGCAAAACCGAGCACAGGAGACTCCTCAACTCTGCACATCCACCAGAGGCAGATGTGGCAAAGTTTACAAGCATGTCCTTCATTGAATGGAAAATGAACTTTTGCCAAAAGCAACTTAAAAGTAAACATACACACATGCTTTTACACGAAATGGGCCACCATTAATAGAATGTTTCCTCTTTCAAAATGTCATAGGAAACCTCATATTAATAAAGGTGTTTAGGGCACAAGCTTACATATCCTCATATAAACAAAAGCATGCCAAGACATTAACAGACAGCAACTGAAAACAGCCATGAGAACTAATCTATAGAAATGTTTATAACACAGAAATACATGGGGAAATTACATATAATGTAATGGTGATGTCTCTGCATAAAAGATTACACACAAATATGGGAACAACAAAACACTCTATTAAAAAGTGAAAAATACATGACTTGTTAGGGTTATGGAATTCTGGATTGTTTTCTTTCCCTTTTCAGTGCTTGGAATTGAACCAGGGCCTCAGGCATGCTAGACAATTGCTCTACTACTCAACTGTATTCCAGTAAAGTTCTTTACTTTATATATATTATATGTATGATATATGATATGCATATATCATATACAAATGATTATATGTGTCTAGAAAAAGGGAAAACAGCCAATGATTTAATCATTTAATCCAAGCTTCCATTTACTACAGCTGTGACTTGTGAGAGAACATAGGTGTGTATGAGCCATGATTTGAATCTGACTTGTAATAACATGGATCTGCTTCAACTTCTGAGAGAATAATACATATATATATATACATCTAACCAATGACAATACTGTGAACCAGAGAACATCAGGATTCCAGGAGAGCCCATACATATAAACACACATGGGTGAATTAAGTTAAAATTTGGCCATCTTAACACAAACCTCACACCATTGGAGCTGATTGTCCAGGGGTAGATAGGGGCAGGTCTAATATAACATACTAGCCTGGACTAGAGAGCTGTAAATTTGCTCTCATTCTTAAATACTGGTCTACCTGGTGGGTAAGATTACATGGTTGGGCATCAAACTTTAAGGCTTCTGGTTTTAGGAAAACTAACTGACCTGAAACAAAACGCTGTCTTTGTTTCTTTCCTCAAAAAATTTTTCCCTTTGAAGTCAGAATGAGTGGACTGTTTTCATTAAATGTTGGTAAATGAACACTAATGGCAATAAGCAACATCATCCATACTACCAAACTTCATGAAGCAGAGTAACCGTAAAGATGAAGCCTTACCTTAGTTACTTTTCAGTAAAATGTATCCAAAAATGATAAAACAATGTAACAGGAACATTCATCTTTTAAAAAACCCATCTCTATGTACCTGTATTGTATTTGTATATACTTCTAAAATGGCATTAAATGAGCTCCCTACAGTCAATGCTAAAGATCTAATTTCTTTTTTTCAATTGCAGGAGGCTAGAATATTCTGAGCAATTGTTTCCTTTTCTTTTCTTTTTTTGGTTTTTCGAGACAGGGTTTCTCTGTGTAGCTTTGCACCTTTTTCTGGAACTTACTTTGTAGACCAGGCTGGCCTCGAACTCACAGTGATCCGCCTGCCTCTGCCTTCCGAGTGCTGGGATTAAAGGTGTGCTGCACCACCACCACCACCACCACCACCACCACCACCACCACCACCACCACCACCACCACCACCACCCGGCTTGCAATTATTTTTTGAACAAAAATTATATCATTAAAGATGAGAAAAGGTATCAAATTATACAACACTTTTAAGTGAAATGGATCTAGTTAGAAATACTACAAGAATTTAAATGGATTAGCTATAAATCTTGAAGTCAAGGGAGGCTGATTTGGGGCAGAAGTCTTTAAACTGATAACTCTGTTATAAGGGACAGGTTTTCTTTTACCTAATGTTGTCTAGAGAGATGCTCTTTCTGTGAAATCAGTACCTCTGTCTAAGCATGCATCCAACTATATATATAAATAAACTCAAGGCTGGCTCTGCATCTTTAAAACCCAAATGTTCTCTGCTCTGCAGCCATCTGCATCTCTACCCTCTGTGTGTACTGGCCTGCCATCTCTTACTTAGCTTCAGCTGAACTCATTTGCCCCCACCTTTACCCTGAAAGGTCCTTAAGGTCCCATTTCCTTTTCTTTTTCTTGTTGACAGTATCCACCAGTTTCCTTGGTCCTGCATACTCTTTTTTTCCCCCCATTGGGTATCAGTTAAAGCCCTAATTCTCCTGACACTGCAGCTGCAAGCCATTGTCTTTCTGAGTTCTCTTCTCTCTGCTGGAAGGGTGAGTAGCACAGGGTTCTGTGTGTCGCTTCAGATCATCGGCAAGACCACTGTCACCCAAGAGCTCACCCATAAGACAATGATTTCAACTGTCAGGAGCAGCACAGCCAGGATGGCCCCTGTTTACTTCCCTGTGAGTTTAGACTAAGAGAGCAGCTTGAAAAGGGAAGGACTGGACTTTTCAAATCCCAGTTCTTCTATTTAGAAAGAAATGTCGAGTGAGGTCTGCGCTGAACTTTTCCTTTCAAGTCTCTTGGTCAACTCCAAAGAGTACTTTTATAAGTACCCCTCAAAGAACTGGGGCAAAATAACAGTAACCTTTTACCCTATAATGTACTCTATATTAATTAAGAAATACCTCTAAATTTAAAAGTATAAAAATGCCAAAAACTGGTTAATTGCTTTGTCTAGTTAATAGTAAAAAACCTGCTTTTAGCTAAAACAAACAAAAGCTAAATAGGAAAGAACTTATGGATCCATTACTCAAAACAGTTAAATACTTAGCTGTGAAGTAAAAAGCGCTAGAATCCCTTGCCTGCTTGCCTGCCTACCTGCCTTTCTCTCCCTCCCTCCCTCCCTTCGACCCTGCCTCCCTGTGGAACTCAGGGCCATAAGCTATGGACTCTACCACTGAACTACATTCGTGGCCTTGTTGCTATTGTTTGGTTTCTGATACACAGTCTCACTCTGCAGTCCAGGCTAGCCTCAAACTCATAGCAATCCTCCTGTCTCAACTTCCCTAGTGTCTGAAATTATAAGTTGTTTATAAGACACCATATCAATTTTGAATTTTTTTTTAAAAAAGCTTAGTTTATTTAAATTTTTATCAATTAAATTTGTTCTTTGGCAATTTAATCCTTGAATAAAATTCATTCATTTTATTCTCACAGAATTCTTTTGAGTACTTCTGACATCAAAATACTTGTATTATATTTTACTGTTTAACATAATGCATTCAAAATGAATGACCTCATTTCATGTACCTTTGAGAAAACACTTCTGAGAACATGGCACATGAGATCATGTCTGCACTACTGTCCAGCCTATATGACATAGTCTGTGCCTCTTAATGAAGAGAGCTACAGAAAGAATTCTCTTTATAGTAAGTTTATCTTTTTTCGGAGCCACAGGTTCATGCATCTTGAAGAGGCCAGTGTGGCTCCTGAAGGTCACGGCATTTCACATTACTGAAATATTAGTCAACAAGAACAAAATGGATCTGTAACAAGCCTTCTAAAGGCTTAAGAAGGAAGTAGCCATTCATGTAAACTATGTGTCACCTTGGCACTGCTCCCTTCCCTTCTGAGTCCTCACTATCACAGTGAATGAGCTCCCTAACCCAGTAACCTGGGTCCATGTCCTTCATGAGAGAAGGCAGGGATCAGCATCTCAGTAACTATTTTACAACCCCAAGCTGAAAATAAGCAACCACACATGATTTCTAGCTGTACGTTCTGAGAAAAGAATAGCATTAAAGGATCCTAGAAAGATCCCCCACAGTATATAAAAAGCAGGAAATAAGTCAAGAATCTAGCAGTTACAACAGTGCTTCTTGCCCACTTCATTTTACTTTTCTCTCTTCTTTAACTTTTATATACTCCAGGAACAACAACTGTTACAGAGATCCTGTAAGACCCAGACTCCAATTCTGACTCAGTAATGACTGCGTGGCCCTGGGTAACTTAGGTTCCCTCATCTTCCACGTTCCTCATCTACAAATTAGAGGCAAAATCTGCACAGGTTTTGTGAGGGCTGGATGAGATAACACATACGAGAGACAGGATACTGGTCGGCACACAGTAAGTGATTTGTTGAGGGTCTGATGATAGAATATATACGAGAGATCGTATGTTGGTCAGCACACAGTAAGTGAGTTGTAAATACCAGTTCATCCACCAATCTTCCACTTGAAAACATGAGTAGGCAATACTTTGTCTTGATGACCCATTTCTCACCTCAGTGTCACATTATTACTTGCCCAGCACCTAGCAACCTTTCCGGTATCAAGAGGCACCTAAAACTGCTGTCACTGTTGTCTTCCCTGCCTACCTGCAACCCCGCTGCAAGCATACAGGTGGCACTTGCCCAGATCACCACTCCACTTGGCATTTCACAGAGATGCGAATCTGGATAAACTATTGCCTTTTCTTGCCATTTGCTTTTAAAACACCAAAGCTCTCGGGCCATCTGACTTTTAATGCGCTCATGGTGTTCTACTGCAAATTAGCTTATAGTTGCTTTTGCTAAGGCAGGGACTGTCATCATCAGATCTCTGGGTACCCAGGAAGGCCTGGGCAAAGGGAAGGGCTCTAGAAGTAGGGAGAGAGAACGCTTCCCAAGCTGAGTACCAAGAACAAAATGGACATTTAACATCTATTATCTTAAGCCTTGAAACAATTTTGTGCATAGTCCCATTTATTTACAGACAAACTAGATTTGCACACAGGTTAAGAGATTTGCTCCAGCTGATAAATAGAACAGTGGGACAAAGTCAGCACAGGCCTATCCATTTTAGGTCTTTCTTCCCAAATATCGTTGAAAACAGTCCCTTTCTTTCATGTCTATCGACTTTCAATTTTGATTTTCAGAAGCAGCTTGACAAGACTGAAAGAGCTAGAAATCACTTTTGACTGATGTGTCCTTTTTCTATTTTCCAACAGAATATTTCAAATTCAAGTCTAGAAGTCACGACTTGTTTGAACTCAAAGTTCATGCTGTTCTGTCCTAGAAGGATGCTATGTTCCTAGGAGGAGGGGATGAGGAGACGTCAAAGGAGGCTAGAGAGAAGGATCAGCAATTAAGAGAATTTCCTGCTCTCATATAAGTTCAGTTTCCCACACTCACATCAGTACTCCATTTCCAGGGGATCCAACATGCTCTTCTGACTTCTGCAGACACCCACCTACACCTACACACATATTTAAATGGGACTAGTAATTGTGGTGCACACTTTCAATCCCAGCACTTATAAGGCTCTAAAAGTTCCAGGCCAGCCTGGTCTACATAGTAAGTTTCAAGCCAACCAGAGCTACATAGTGAAACTCTGTCTAAATTTTAAAATAGATAGATAGATAGATAGATAGATAGATAGAGGATAGAGAATAGATAGACAGACAGATGACAGATAAATAGATAGCCAGCCAGCTAACCAGAAATAGGTGTTGCCCCATACGGCAGGATCAGAGGTTGGGGGTAATGGTTGTAATATGAACTACACCCCCATCCACCCACAATTACATAGGAGCAAATCAAGTTCATTCCCATTCCCAGAACTCACTAATTAAAAAAAATATATGTTTTAGCCTAGAAAGAATATTCAAAACATACCTTTCAAATAAGTTTTAGCAGTTGGGTAGACATGCACATAAAATTCTTTTTCTCTTCTCCATTGAGGAGCTATATCTCTGAGACAGGGTTGACTGCATTGCTCAGGTTAGCCTCAAACTTGCTACTTCGCTCAGGCCTTGAACTTGAGATCTCAAGTATCTAGGACTACAGGCCCATACCATCAGGCCCAGCTCTGTTTGTTTTTATAGTCGTGAATGTTCTGCAGTGACTGGGTCCCAAGATCCTTCTTCACTTCATTCCTGCAGCCTCCCTAGCAGCCTTCACTTCCATTCTACGAACCTAAACCCCTGAGTAGTTCGCATAAGGCTATGACTTTTAAATCCTTCCCAAGTTTCTTCTAAAGCGGTCCCTTTACTTTTATGCCTACAGGCTTTCAATTTTGATTTTCAACAGCAACTTGACAAGGCTAAAAGAGCTAGAAATCAATTTGACTGCTGTGTCCTTTTTGTACTTTGCAAAAGAAAATTTAAAATTCAAGTTAATAAAGCACAAGCTACAGCCTAAGAAATCCTAAAGTCAACATGATCTGCTTCCATGTTCTCAAATCTCAAATTTTTCACTTAATAACCCAATATAATATACTGAGATATAAAAGTGACATCTAGTCATTTTTAAGAGGTTTCCTATGTCACACTGCTAGAAAGATAAGATTTTTCAAAGTATATGCATGTCTAAACATATGCACACACATATATAATTTTGAGAACATGCCATACCATGCTTGAGTTTTTGTATCTTAAGGGAAAAAAAAAAAACCTATGTATCATAAAGCATAATGTTTGCTTTAATTCCAAGTACTCTTAGTCACTGCCAAGGAACATTTCTTCATCTTTGGTCTATTACATGTAGTTGGTTTTTAATAATAAATGTTTGCTAAAAAAGATTATATGGATAAAACCTGGCAAATAGCCTAACACTGAGAATACACCTGAAGAATATAACCTAAACAACCTGTGGAGAATAATCATTCACATGCTTTTAATATACAAAGTAAATAAATAATTTCAGTAAGTATTACTAAGATCAACTTCTATAGGAACAGTGAGAATTGGTTTCTAAATTTATTGCAGATTTGACAATGATTCAGCAATTTCGTACACTTAAAAAAATTATGGACTGAAAATAAAAATATCAAAAAGCCCCTGAAAGAAATTCAAAATATCTGAGAACAAGAGAACTTGTTTGTGAGTACATTTTTTAAGCATTAAAAAAAAAAAAAAGTTGTCACATCTATTCCTGCTTTTAAAATCTTGTTACCAAAGTAATGGCCCCAGCAACAGGCATCATCAAATGGCAATTTCTCAGAACAACACAGTGTTGAGTTTACCTACAAAAACAAAGGCTATAAGTTAACAACTATGCAATTAAATTTACCTGGCTGGGACTGGGAGTTTGGGGCAACGCTCAGATTTTGAAGACAAAGTGTATTCAGAAGGCTTTATGTTGTAGTCGCACAGTGCGGAGCCTGTTGAAAGAAAGTCACATGTTAGCTAGTGGAACAGTCTGGACAAAGTCTCATTGTTTCTCCTTAACTTTAGACGTTAATGCTAACAGATCATTTCTGTCATTATAAACAATGTAAAATCACTTAATGTAGACCATGAATCATCTATGTATACTATGAATCATTTAAAACAGTTTTCTCTGAAATGATCAATAATTTAATGTATTTTAGGCACAAATTTTAATTCCTAAAACCTTTATTGACTGTCATGTCAGGTTCTCTACCAGTTGAGACATATACATCACTTACTATAAGCCTATAAAATGGGCATTAGGACACTCACAGACTAGGAGATAAAGAAGCTAAAACCAGAGGCAATTGGTAGAAGGGTTGGGATTAATTAGGCACCCAACCACTACTACAAAGCCTGCACTCGCCTGTGTGACTGCCTCTGATTCATGTATTTTCCATTACCAAAAACTGAATATACTGCACACACAACTGCATGCAGGTAGGATATCACTTTTTTTTTCTTATTTAAAAGGCACGAACCATTCCCAACTATAAATCACTGAACAAACTGATAAATTGGTAAGTGATCTCCAGTTTCCAGAAAATTCAACTTTTGATTGACTATAGAAAGAGCTTTCTGATTATATGACTAATACTTATCTAAATAATGCTGAAAATTAAGAATGACAGAGTCCGCTGAATTTAGTATGGACTATCTTGTGAAGCTGCGATTATTTTTGATATAGTGACTCCAATATAGGAAGGTCCGTTGTACACCAACAACAGATGCCAGTGTGTGAGGAGCAGGCTGTTGCTTTGGTTTTGCAGAGTACCTACTGCATTATACCCATAAACTATTCGATTAACTGAAATTTCTACCAGGTTTCTAAGTTATCAAAATATTCTATTATTAATACAAACAGAAAAGCTTTCATTTGTATAATGAATGATAATGAGATCTTATATTGTACTACTATGGGAAAAGCTCAAAATATACTGTGAGGCCAGAGTGGTCAAACTGAACACTGGGTTAATTTTGGAAAAGGCACTTGATCATATCTCAAGGAGATGGAGAGGATTATATAAAAACATATCCTGGTTTGTTTGGGACAAAATTGGGAGTGAGTTTATTTAACTTTTATCTTGTTTCATCAATCAAACAAATCGTTTGAAATTTCCAGAAAGCAATAAAACAGAAGCAATGCTGTCTGACCCCAGCAAACTATCTGGTAAATGTTTAAATATGAGGGTCATAATAACATAGTCACCAAAATATAAAGAGGATGTATTTCATGCAAAGGTAAGTAATTGGACAGTGCAAAAACTATTTTTAAAGATACTTTAAAGTTACACGGCACACGGGTTAAGCATACACTGGGTGCTAAAATGCTCTCCTTGCATTTTTGAGACTCTAGGTTTGATCCTGAATATTTAGGGGTGGTGGGGAGAGTAAAAAATGAATATTAAGTACATAACTCCCCTGAAAGTATTGTCTGTCATGTCTTAAACTAATGCCAGCAAGTTCTATTCATTGCAACTTTGGAGGAAACAAGACAGCAACCAAATACTTTAGACTAATCCTGAAATAGCTAAAAGTCCTATGGAGAAATACTCATTAAAAACAAACAAACAAAAACAAACAAACAAACAAAACCTGTGCCAACAAGTGCAGAGAACCCAATGCGACTGCGGACTTCTTGAGCATAACTGTCAAGATTTCTTTCAGAGATCAAGATGGAATAAACATGCAAAATTATCAAGGCACTCAGCAAAGTACTTTGTGCTGTGTCCCTGCTGCTCAACACACTGCTCCATCGGAATTCAATGAGCACAGTCTCCACCCGATTGGTGCTTTCCTTCCTTTAGAGAAGGAGGTCACCAGGTGCAACGAGGCTCATTTTATAAATACTTTCCCAGAGTAATGCTCAGTGAATGGATAACAGCTTTATCGCCAATGGTCTGCTAGGACTTAGGCCAGCACTGAGATCCTGTACTGAACACATGAAAGGGAAAAAAGTCCTTCATAACATGTTAGTGGCACCCATCAGTCCTGAGAAACTTTCACTGCCTCCTGCTCAGAGTTGATAGATGGAGAAGGCGCAAACACATGGGAAAAACCCTGCAATGCAAACATTTTACAGTTGCTTTTCTTTTCGTTTTATTCATGAAAGCACTTTTCAGTGGGCATTTTAAAAGCAGCACCTGATCCTTATTTTCTTTACAGCAGAATTATAAACAATGCCTACCACAAGAGGTTTACATCCAAGGAGTCAGACACACAGGGTTTTTTAAATGCAAAAACAGGCTTAAAAAAAAAAAAACCCACACTTGAATAATGAAAAGTCAAAAACTAAAAACAAAAGCTAATTTAAAGCACACCAGAGGCAATCCATACAACTCAGCCAGTGTTATTCAAAACCTATCCAAGTGAGAGATTTCAGGAGCCCAACTTAGGGTATACAAACATTTATCATGGTAAACACTTACTATCACCCCCTGAGAATGTTTAACTTCTATGATATTTCAAATGTCTTAAAATATTCAATTATTTATTCTTTGGTTCAATTTTGGTTATATCAACCCTATGAAGTCTGTTTTATTACTACACTCTAGAAGTTGAGAGAGGGAGAAGAAAGAGGGAGAGAAAGAAAGAGAATCAGTGAGCTGTTTACAAATACAATTCTCTTTTCTTAAGCCATTATGTTTTTGTTATTTATGATAATCATAACCAGACAAATATTCTATAAGGTCCATGCCAAAATATGCCCCCACCCAACATCCATCCATCCATCCATTTGTCCATCTATTCGTCTGTCCATCTATCCATCCATCCATCCATCCATCCACCCATCATCCATCCATCCATCCATCCATCCATCCATCCATCCATCCATCCATCTTCCACAGATATCTAAAAAACCATTTGTTTGAAGAAAACTTATTTCCAATACCCATTCTTCCATATACTTTAATCCTGGTTATAGTTCCACCATCCTTGAAGACCCCAGAGTGAAATATATCTTTATCTGATTTTTTTTTCTTTCATACAGTTGCGGCTGGTGAAGACATGAAGTCCTGTCAGTAAGACCTTCCCATGTTATCTTCAATCTTCATGATCTGCTGGGCCATTTTCAGTCTCTCCCAAAGGGCTTTTCTCCACCTATCACATGACCCTCAGGAGGGTCTTTAGAAAATGCAGGTTCCATGTTTTATACCCTCATCCTCAGGATAAAACTCACACTCCTTGAACTCAAGGCCTCTCTTTCTAAAGCAGGACTGTCCAGCCTCATTTCAACTCTTGCTGTTCAACATCTCTGGACCTTTAGTGTGCATACGCCCCTTCTGCTTGAGCTGTCCTTTGCAGACTAAGTATCGGATTAAGGTCCTGCAAAAGTTGGAGCAGAATTTCAAACTACTCAAACACCAACTCCTTCAAGTCTTCTCTGACCCACCCAGGAAAGAGATTTGCCACTTAGCTCCATTACAGAACACAACATCTTATTTTGTAATTTTCAACCTACCATCTCTATTTTCTATAGAATTGTGATCCATTTCCTAGTGGACAGGTGAAACTAGAAACCATATTCTTAGTGCATCATATTACATACAATATTCATATGCCTTTCACTATACACTATAAAACTAGTTTCTCAAGCCCAGTGGTAGTGCCACGCGCCTTTAATCCCAGTACTCAGGAGGCTGAGGCAGGCAGAACTCTGTGAGTTCAAGGCCAGCCTGATTTACAAGGAGAGTTGTAGGACAGCCTGGGCTGTTACACAGAGAAACCTGTCTTGAAAGACAATAAATAAACAAACAAACAAATAAAACTAGTTTCTCGGTCGTGGTATGATAGCATGTTGTGGCAGACGGTTTTGGTTATGGAGGACTGTCCTACACAATGCAGGGGTTTACCAGCACCCTTGGCCTCTCCCTACTAGATTCCAGTAGTTTCCCTCTAATTCCTTGCTCAAGCATCAAC
>CABHPQ010121192.1:0-11113 GCA_902168405.1 Peromyscus aztecus | reverse complement strand
GTAAATGGTTCCGAGAAAAAGGAGGTAGCTCAGGAAAGTTCCTGAGAGAAGGTGGCTACCACAAGGATGGCTAAAATGTGCCGGATCTGAGGCAGGAAGAGTGTTCGACGTAGGTGGGAGGGAGAGTCCGTACCCACACAGACTGAAGAGCCCACTTTTAGGGTTCACAGAAGCCTTGCAGAATGGAAGGTAGTGGGAGATCCTGTCCTTAGGTGGGGAACCGTGGACAACAGCCTGTGGGCGGCAGGGAGTAACTGGATTGGAGGCATGTTTGGGAGAGATAGCCCCTCTTTCAGTGGAGAGTAGACTCATGGAATAAGAAGGAACTGGGGAAAGACAGCAGATAAGCAGCACTCTGCAGTCTGAAGGGCAGAGCTGGGGTACGCTGGGGTACACTGTCAACTTTTCTCCCTCTTGAACTTGCTGTAGGTAGCCAAGGTCTTGTGGTGGTACTACTTCTCCAAACTAGTGGAGTTCCTGGACACAATCTTCTTTGTTCTTCGAAAGAAGACCAGTCAGATCACCTTCCTTCATGTCTATCACCATGCCTCAATGTTTAACATCTGGTGGTGTGTTCTGAACTGGATACCTTGTGGTCAAAGTAAGTCTTTTTGGTAACTCTTGGTTCTGAGAAATGAGTCTCCCAAGAGCACCAACACACCTCTGAGTCCACCCAGTATGTGCTGACTAGGAGATATGAGAACCCCTAAAGTAATGTCCTTGTCACCACAGGAAGCAACATTTGCAGGTGGCTGTTTGGTTTCTGGATTTTTATATTGGCAAAATCGGAGCAAGACCTTAAATTTAAAAACTGATTTCTTTACCATGCACCAATTGTCGGATGGGCAGAGAAGCACAGGCCTCAGACTCCATAGAGGGTGGTCCTTACCACTTCAGGCAGCATCTGCCACAGCCACCACCTCACTGTGACACACGTCAACATTTCAGCCCTTAGAGGTTCTTCACTTCACATTCTGGAAAACTAAGAGTTCTCTGCACCAAAAATAGCTTTCACCTTTTTAAATAGATTTTAAGCTAGATGTGGTGGTTCACACCTGTAGTCCTAGTGCTTAGCAGGCTGGGGTAGGAGGAGCTTCAACACAGCAAGACCCTGTCTTAAAACACATGTGCATGCCTGCCTATATACACGCTCACACATGATACATGTACCACAGTAAACTAGTGTGGTCACTCGTATCACATGCTTTGCGTGGAGCAACAGCTCCATGAGGTGGTGTTGAGCCTGGCTTTACCTGGAACACTGTGGTATGAGGAAGTGTTGAGCCTGGCTTTACCTGGAGCACTGTAGTGTGAGGTGGTGTTGAGTCTGGCTTTACCTGGAACACTGTAGTGTGAGGTAGTATTGAGCCTGGCTTTACCTGGAGCACTGTGGTGTGAGGTGGCGTTGAGTCTGGCTTTACCTGGAGCACTGTGGTGTGAGGAAGTGTTGACCCTGGCTTTACCTGGAGCACTGTGGTGTGAGGTGGTGTTGAGTCTGGCTTTACCTGGAGCACTGTGGTGTCTTGTTTTAGTCCTACTTTACTTTTTTTTAGTTTTTAAAAATTTTATGTTGCCAGGTGGTGGTGGTGGTGGTGGTGGTGGCGGCGGTGGCGGCACACACTTTAACCTCAGCACTCAGGAGGCAGAGCCAAGCGGATCTCTGAGTTTGAGACTAGCCTGGTCTACAGAGTGAGATCCAGGACAGGCACCAAAACTACACAGGGAAACCCTGTCTTGAAAAAACCAAAAAAAGAAAAAAAAATGTGTATTGGTGTTTTCCACGGGTGTCAGGTCCTCTGGAACTGGGGTTACAGACAGTTGTGAGCTGCCATGTGGGTGCTGGGAATTGAACCTGGGTCCTCTGGAAGAGCAGGCAGTGCTCTTTACCACTGAGCCATCTCTTCAGTCCTGCTCCCTGCCACTTTACTTTGACTGTAAGCAGTTGATGTCTTTCTCTGCGATGACTTCACAACCCATAGGGAGTGGGGTAAGGTACTCACTTGTGACTGAACTAAAGAGAACAGAACTTTTATTTAAATCATGATGTTCCCACGACTTTGAAAATATTCTATGAAAAATTAGATAGGACAAAACAAGAAAAAGTGTTTTTAGAGAGCCGAGTATATAGCTCACCGATGGAGCACTTGCTTAGTGTATACAAGAATGCTCCATTGCCAGTACCACAAAAAAGTCAAATTGAGTGACGGCTTTTAAAAAGTTTAAAATGGGTGTGGTGGCACACACCTTAGGAGTTGGGGTCTTGTATCAATGATTGAAATTGCCAAGGATATGTGGGATGCAGATACCTCTTGACACACCGAAGAGTCAGTTCCGGTAAACCCACCGTGAACTGAAACTACCCTAAGTGAAAACTGTGTGTGATGCGCATGGCCCACTGAGCACCCCGTCATGGCCTCTGCTGTGGATATCGCTCTGTATGAATAAAACACTGATTGGCCAGTAGCCAGACAGAAAATATAGGTGGGACTAACGGAGAGGAGAATTGAGGGAACAGGAAGGCGGAGGAAGAGACTGCCTGGAGCCGCCGCCAGGACAAGCAAGATGTAAGGTATCAGTAAGCCACGAGCCACGTGGCAAAGTATAGATTAATAGAAATGGGCTGAATATAAGAGTAAGAGCTAGACAATGGTAGGCCTAAGCTAATGGCCAAGCAGTTTAAATAATGTAAGAGTCTGTGTGTTTATTTTATAAGTGGGCTCTGGGACTGGCAGGACTTGGCGGGAGCTGGAGAGAAATTCTCTAGCTACAGGCCTCAGTACAGGGTTCATATCAAATGGCCTCATCTCCTGGTTGCAGTATGGAATGAGCTGCAGTCATTTCCATCACCCGCCATCCAGAGAGCACTAAACCACTGTTACTACAGGTCAACAGTCAAGGCTCAAATTACGGTTTCTACCAAATGTGTATAATTTGGATCCGGTCATTAAGTTGAAAGATCATAAGTTGGTTGCATGATATCCCTGGCTGTCAAGGTCCAAGTGAAAATTCCAATGCAAGGGATGGAACTGCACAGAAGACAGATGGCCTTTACACTTAGATGGCAGGCTCCCTGGGGGCCTTTAGGTGCTAAGGAAGATTAGTGAAGGTCACAGGAGCAGTTTTTTGAGGAGTTTTTTTTTTCCAGTTTTGACAGTTTCATTATGCATTTATTTATTTATTTATTTATTTATTTTTCTTTATTAAGAAATTGTCTACTCACTCCTCATGCTATTCACAGACCCCCTCCTCCCACCCCCCAGTCCTCTTTCCCAAGCCACCCTGCATCCCCACATCCCCCAAATCAAGGTCTCCCATGGGGTGTCAGCAGAGCCCAGCTCACTGAGCCTAGGCAGGTCCAATCCCCTTCCCACTGCACCAAGGCTGTGCAAGGCGTCACACCACAGGCACCGGATTCCCAGAAGCCTGCCCATGCACCAGGGACAGATCCCGATCCACCTGCCTGAGTGCCCCCCAAACAGTTTGAGCCAAACAACCATCTTCCGTGTCCAGAGGGCCTAGTCCCATGGGGGCTCCACAGCCACCAGTCCACGGTTCATGGGTTTCCACTAGTGTGGTCCGTCATCTCTGCACATCCTCTCATCATGATCTCAATGTCCCTCGCCTGCAGTCTCTCTCCTCTCTCTCATCAGTTGGATTCCCGGAGCTCAGCCTGGTGCCTGGCCGTGGATCTCTATATCTGCCTCCATCTGTCACAGACCAAAGGCTCTATGATGACAGCTAGGTTATTTGCTAGGCTGGTCACCAGAGTAGACTGGTCCAGGCACCCTCTGGACCACTGCCAGCAGACCAAGGTGGGCTCAACCTTGTGGATTCCTGAGAGCCTCCCCAGCACCCTGCCTCTTCCTATTCCCATGATGTCCTCATCTATCATGGTATCTTCCTCCCTGCCCTCCCACTCTGTTCCTGTTCCAGCTTGACCCTCCCATTTCCCTATGTTCTCATCCCCCACTCCTCGCCTTCTGCGAGTTTTGACAGTTTCATTATGCATTTAAAATTCATATTCCACTATTCAGAGATGGTCCTGTGAATATTTGTGTGCTGTATCTCCAAGATGATTACAAAAATTGTAAGTCCAGAGCTTCTCAGAAATGAGAACCCAGATGGGCAAATCTCATCTTGGACTGCTAAGTACTCCCATAGTTGGTCCCCCCCCCCCATGGAGACCCAAGTGTCATAGCACATACTGGCCAGTATTTGCTGAAAACTTACTGTACACGTCACGCTGTTGGTTTGCTTTCCAGTTATCTAGGTTACTGATGTAGGGTGAGAAATGGGGGCTAAAGAACTGAAACTGACTGAGAAGTAGGCTGCGCTCTTTAGATCAGACAATGCAGGACAGTCTCTCAATCCCACCACAGCTTTGAGTGGTTTCAAAATGAGAAAAGAGCTTACACACAAACACATTCAAGACATAACAAACCACTAGGCAAGCACTCCAGCCACGGGAGGCTCTGTCACCAACATGGCTTAATCAAGGTTTAGGCAAAATAAAGTCAATTCTCCTTTAGTGGGATTCTGCAACCAGACTGAGGTTCACCTTTCTCTGCCTCCCTGATTAGCTGGTAAGAACAACTGCTGCAGAGATAGTGAGCCCTTTGCAGATACGGAGTAGCTGGCTTGGCTGGCTGAGCACCTCTCCTGGACTACACCTCTGTCTAGGAGGTTTTACTGAATCCTGGAATGACCGCAGCAGTTAGAGATCTCTCCATGAATGCTGTTGCGTGATTGTCTACACCTGTTAGCACTTTTCAGTCAGGTTAGAGACCGACAGATAACGAGGAAGGACAAGCGCCTCCCTTCTGGGAGTACTAACTCACATACTCCACTGTCCTAGGCTTCTTTGGACCAACCCTGAACAGTTTTATTCACATTCTCATGTACTCCTACTACGGACTCTCTGTGTTCCCGTCCATGCACAAGTACCTTTGGTGGAAGAAATACCTCACCCAGGCTCAGCTGGTATGTCGCTCTTCCTTTGCTTCTCCACGTGCCTCACAGACAGGGAAGGAATAGGCTTTTCAGGCTCTGTGACTAGGCTGCCTTTTATCTTAATGTGGCCTTGAGGAATCATACTTCCGCCACTATAGCGCCTTTGTGTTTGTGGTTAGCTTCTAAGTGGAAATTTTCTGGTTTGAAATATAAACATTTTTGAGTTAATGTAAAACTTAGATCATTTTTTAAGTTAAAATAAACTTAACTTTTCCATCAGAAAATAGACAAATTCATATACTTACATAATTTCAAATAAAGTCTGGGCAGGGTAGTGGACTAGTGGGGTATTTTTCTTGATTTGCTTCTGCAGAATATAGCAAGGGACAGTAGCCATGTGTAGAGCAATAGGGCCTCCCTCCCATGGGACCTGTACTCAGCTGCAGCCCTCTGCCTTGCAGGTGCAGTTTGTGCTGACCATCACGCACACCCTCAGTGCCGTGGTGAAGCCCTGCGGCTTCCCCTTCGGCTGTCTCATCTTCCAGTCTTCCTATATGATGACACTGGTTATCCTGTTCCTAAACTTCTATGTCCAGGTATGTAAGGTGTAATGTTCAGGGCTGAGTGACAAGCTGCCTCAATGTACGGTGTGTCTAAGATAATGGGATGCCAAGGAGGAAGTAAAGGGTACCCTCCTAACCCTTCTCCCCACATCCTCCTCCAAGAACAGCCAGCTAACAGTTCAGTTGGCCTTTGCTGAGAGCTTGTTCTGAAAGACTGTTACATTATATCTGCACATGTGTTTGTCCCATGCCGCCACCCAGATCTGACATCGGAAAGCTGAACAGGTGTAGTAACACAGAGCCAGGAAGCTTGAGTGGAGAACAACTTGACAATAGTGTTTCGTGTTTAATAATGAATTCAGTGAGCCTCTGTCAGCTGCTCTGAGGTATGGAGGCAGTGTTCATTTGGGGAAATTCCTTCAAGGCAAAACCAGCATGGACATGGACAGGGCATGCTGGCTCACTCTTTGTCAAGTGATATTTTCTTTTCAATTAACAATTGAGATGAGAGCATCCTGCACAGCGACTTTGTCCTAAAAACCCACACAGGCTCGGGCAGCAGAGGCTCAGGTGGCTATGAATTTTAAATGGTGGGGCTAAGGGAATGGAAAGGCTGCTTCAAACCAAAAAGAAAAACTATAATTTGTATTCAAACAGTACTTTTGAAATTCTAGTCAACTGTGTTTTCTTCTCCAGACAATTGCTCTCATTTTTTAATTTTTGTTCCATAGTGGACCTTTGACAGCTTTTCAGAGTGTGTGTTTCTGAACTGGACTGGCTGTCCTTTGCCCTTCTAACAGATCAGTCTCATATGAGGATGTCTAAAGAAAGATGCACAGATCCACGCGTGCGTACCAGAGCTCGAAGGGAACAGCATGGGCTCACCTTAGCCAGCAGTGGTAGGCAATGGCTACCAAAACTATCTCTACACACTGGTTCAGACTTTATACCATTCCAGTCCTGACCCTTGTTAATGCCATCATTGCTTTTTTTAAAAAGTAAAAATGCTGTTATCCTAGCACTGAAGAGGTAGACACAGGAAGATCAGGAGTTCAAGGTGATCATGGGTAGCAAGTTGGAGACCAGTCTGGGTGGAATGAGACCTTGTCTCAAAAAATAGATAAATAAATAAAAATGAGGTGACAGATCAGGTATTTCATCAGAATGAGAGAGAGGGACATATAAGGCCAGAGTGGAGTTCTGTGGCAGATGACATAATTAGTATGCACGAGACCCTGCTTTCCATCTTCAGCACTAAAGAGAAGGTTTAAAACCCTTCCAGAATCAGGTAATGTTGTAATTACAGTCTCAGAATAAAAAAGTAAAATAACAGCTCCTTTTATCTTGAATTTTAAAGGAAGTTTTTTTCCCAAGTAAATTACTAATATAAGCTGCTTTGCATGCTAAGCAAATTATGATGTAACACAGATAAAGTGAAATAACCTGTACTGACATTCCTGTATTTGCCTTGGTTTTTACCTGAGCTTTACAGCAAGAGGCTTCAAAACAAACTCTTATTAGGAGGTCCAGTGCCAAGGAAGATTGTGGAGTGCTTTAACTGCGTGCTCTGTCAGAAGGTTAGAGACAATGACTTATTAACACGTCTCCTCTGCTTTTCCTCCTGTCTACTCTGACAGACATACCGAAAAAAGCCAGCGAAGAAAGAGATGCAAGAGCTACCCGCAGGGAAAGAGGTGAAGAATGGTTTGCCCAAAGCCCACTTCGCTGCAGCTAACGGTGTAACAAACAAGAAGGTGCAATGAATGGAGTGATGGATCATCACAAGTGCAGCAGCCCAACAGATGAGCTTGTTTTAAAGCCAAGACTGAATTGAAAGTTGTATGTTTTAGCATAAACTAATTCCTTTTGAGTTTGTAAATCATTTGTACCCAGAATGTATTATAATGTATTGCTATTAGGTTACTCTATTAACTGAAGCGATGCCGACCTCTACAAACCTCAGAACAGGTGCAGCGCCCCTCTCTCCTGAACTCTTCGTAATGCCTTATTCACGCAGAAAACCAGGAGACACGGGCTTTGTTTTTCATGGCAAGTCTTCAGAGTTAATTTTCTTTAGATTAAATGTGTAAAATAAAATGTTAATTATATTGTAAATGTCAGGGTCTGCTCTAGTCCATGTGAAGCAATAACTGTCAGTGCATAAATTGATGATTAGTCTACTTGCTCCTTAAGGTGTCCACCCTAGGAAGCGTTTAAATGGGATCCTTAACAAAAGACAGAATCTAGCATCACCTCTCCCTCTTTCAAGCCAGGGAGGCAGCTACATTTTTAGCCACTCTGATTCTAAATTTAGTGACATAGTAATGAGATTCATTTTTCTTCAACACAGTTTGAAGATTAGTCATTCTATGAGCGAACAACTTCGTGAGCTGGGTATGGTGGCATTCACCTGCGATCCCAGTGTTTGGGTATCGAGACAGCCTGGGCGACATGGGCACAAGAAGACCTTGTCTCAACCAGAAAACAATTAATTCTTTTGCCAAATCATCATAACTCAGGGGCTTTGGGCAGGAGCTGTCTCTCCGTTTCAATTAGCTTCCTTACTCATACATTCCTGTCTACCTCCCTTGCTGGTCTGGATTCAGAGAGTCGCATTCTCCATATCAAAAGCTGGGTCTACACATAGCTGCCATGCCTTTTCTGAACAAAGGCTGGAGTCCAGTTGCAGTTCTCCTTGGCACAGAAATGCGACTGGAATACTTGTAAATCATAATCAACAGAGCCAGGGGCGAAACAGACACCACATTTTTCAGCTGTTGCTTCTGAGCCTACTCATGAATATTAGCCCAAGTAGTTGCTACCAATCTTCCTAAGTTTACGTTTCAGAAAACAGAAAAGGATGTGGTCGTTTGGAAAGATCCCATGGGGTGGGAATAAGCCACAGTGAGAGTGCACCAGCCTAAGCAGCACATGCTTTCTCTGCTCAGAACTGTGGTCTCCACTGCGAAGCCAGTACAGAGGCAGACCAAGGCCCTGGCCACTTCCTTCCCCCAGTTGATGCACCGCCACTGTTAAACTGTACCAAGCATGAGACAGGAAGTTCCCCAAAACTCACACAAAACATGACTTAGTAACTTGGACTACGTTTCCTCCATTTTAGCGCTGTGTACCTGGGTCATGGCTCCAGCGTCCAGCACATGGTAGGCTTTCCTTACGTGCCAACGGTGGTGCTGCCCACCCCTGTTTTCCCTTTCTGGGCAAGCTCCCATTTTACTTTTCCCTGTTAAAAATTGTACTGACTTTTTCAACTGAGTATTCCGCCCTTCTCAGTGTATCTGGACAAACACTGCAGTCCTTGTGTCCTGTGCCACCCCACACTGTCACTCCTGTTGGACAAGCTCCTCCTGTCTGCTCTCCACCTACTCTTCACTGTGTTTGCTAAATGATTTTCTCAAACTGATCTGCTCCCAGGTGCTTCACCACCATCTCCAGTGACTCAGACTCGAGCTAGTATGTTATTCTTTCCCAAGCATTCGTTTTAAGGGCTAGCTCTGAGTATGTTATTGTTCTTCTGTGACAAGAGACAAGTTAGCCAAGGGAGCAAACTCCTTGGTGAGACTGGAGTTCAGTTTTAGTTCTCAGACATGACCTGAAATCTGTTACTGAAGTGAATTCTGGGTAAAAATGAGACAGACAAGGCATCACTGGTCCCTGACCCATGTTACTCTGACTTTGCCAGTGAGGCATTGAAGTCTCACAGTGCATCATGCCTGCAGTGGGATGTCTGCGTGACCTCACATCTGTGGAACACAGAGGACATCATCTTTGTATAGCAGTTCAGCAATGGCAGCTCAGAGTACCAGCAGCTTAACCCTCCCAGAGCAAGCTCAGTACAACACTAAGCCTTAACCCATTCAAGGGCCAAGAACACACACAGAGCTATGAAACCTGAGCTGAAAAATGGGATCTGGTAAACATTTTAACCCATTTATTCTTAGTGTGAATTTTCTAAAATAGAAGTAAAAAAAAATGTCTATCTGTATAATCTGATAAAACAGTTTCCCAAGTAAATTCCCTTTTATTCATGAGAACAGAAATACTTGGGTACTATAAAACCTTAATTTCCCCAGTTTTTAAAATAAAATGGAATATTTGCTGAATGTAATTAAGCATAGAAAATGTCAATCCGTCAGAATTATATTTATACATATTGGTGGATAAGTTCCTGTCTTCCCACATCAGAGAATTATTATTTTTTTACCAAATGGGCAGAATAGCATTTTGTATGTTAGAGACCACTCTACTCTAGTCCTTCCCAACATTCCTGTGTCATTTAAGAACGTTAGTAGAGGTCACCTCCTTGGAAATGGAGGGTTTTACTTTTTGTTTTCCTTTGACAGTACTGCATCTAAAGAACACAGTATCATGACTGGGGTGAAAGGGAGGCAGAAGCCATTTTTCTTTTAGATAAAAAGCATTCTGTGTGATTGTTGTATAATAAATTGATTTTTATGCTAAAATGTGTTGCACTTTTTCTTATTTGGCTCAAAGAAACTAAAATGTGGGCCTATGTGGTATGCTAAGTCGTCTGTTATTTGGGGATTATTTTTACCAATGTGATATTTCAGTGATTAATCTTAGACTCTTAATTCATTTCAACAAGCAGTGGGACGTTATGTGACATTATTAATGCAGTATTTATATACCAAGTTAAACTAGCTAAGATGTTCATCACTCACAAGGAAAACTGAATACCGATCAGACAGAGTCCATTAGAAACTACTTACTATTTAGTATACCAGTATACTCTGCTGTACATGTACTATATATACTACACCATCCAATGGGGGCACAAATGACATTAGTTACGAATACCCTGGGCACCTTTTACAGTGTCTTCCTAGGTGGAGGAAGTGGCCTCTTCACCTCAAGAGCTGAGGCAGGGTCACCATCTGCCGTTTGTCACACAGAGGCAACAGTCTCCAACATGATGGCAATCACAATGCACCAGCATGAAGGTAGCCTCAATAGACATGTTCAAAGTCTGACCAAAGTCACCTACATCCCAAGCTAGAAGTGGGTGGGGCAGGAGAGTTAGGAAGACGGGGTGAGAGGGTGGGGATGAGGGCAGAAGGGACTTGGAGTGGATGAAGGCTTGAGTTTAGGGGAGGGTAATCATTTTAAAGGGCCCCCTTTCATGTCATTATTTTAAGATGTGGGTGGGATCATCTCAATAATAATAAAAGACTAGGCAGGATGCAATCCCAGCACAGAGGAAGCTAAGGCAGGAGGATTGCTCTGAGTTAAAGCCACTCTAGGGTTCAGTATGCTGGTTCCTGGAAATTTTTGGCTATGGAGTAAGACTTTGTCTAAAAAAAAAAAAATAGACCCAATGTTTCTATGAGAAATTAGCTATTGCAAATTAAAAGAACTATAATACACACCAATGTCTCCTTGATGCTTCATTTAAAGGAAAGTTCAGCATATGGTTTGATGGTTGCAGGCCTTCTTCCAAGTCAAATGACCTTCACATATCTCAGCTCCTTTCTGACACATGCAAGGAAACATTCTCTCCTAAAGACTACAATCGTCTAACTATTCCTTGTCATCCAGTAAATGTGACATGGTCATGGGGTAGG